>JAGFNQ010004823.1:389355-413792 GCA_024364735.1 Boesenbergia rotunda
GGGTCGAGGGCCTATTTATAACCCCTGGGGCCGCCCGAAACGTCGTGGGCGCCCCCCCCCCCCCCTCCCCCACGTGTCAGCTGATCCGAGTTCCTCTCGGTTAGCTCTGATCCCTTTAATCTCGGGATAAGGCTTTGACGGGGGTGCCCGGGACGCTGGGGGTGCCCGGGTTGACTGGGTCACCTCTTATCCATTTGGCTTCGTTGGCTTCTGCTTCGTTAGCTTATACTAGGGGCGCCCGGGACGCTGGGGGCGCCCCGCCCATAAGCTGTCAAAGTACTTCTCTCGCTTCATCTATTTTGTATTCAACTTTGGGGCGCCCGGGACACTCCGGGTGCCCTACTCAGCTGCTGCCTCACTCCTTTGAGGCTCTCTGAGCTGCAGACACTCGTTCCTTCGGTCCTGCATCTAGGGTTAGTCCAAAACAACATAAAGCAATAATATGTTAGTTTTATACAGCCTTAGCTGTCTTGGTTCTGACTTTGGGTCTCCCAAATAGAGCCCTAGGTCGAACCGACGCCTACTGTTCCCTCGACGGGGAACACGTCCTCACCTACTCCTCTCGGGAGAATTTACCTGATGCCAACCGGCTCCTCCGGTTGGACTTTTGCCCAGCAGTCCTTCGCTAGGTGCCTAGCTGTCCTTCGCCAGGTCTTCAGTACCAAGCCGTCCTTCGCCTGATGCCTAGAAGTCCTTCGCTAGGTCTTTGTATCCTGGCATTCCTTCGCCAGGTGCCTAGCAGTCCTTCGCTAGGGCTTTGTATCCTGGCATTCCTTCGCCAGGTGCCTAGTAGTCTTTCGCTAGGGCTTTGTATCCTGGCATTTATCCTGGCATTCCTTCGCCAGGTGCCTAGCAGTCCTTCGCTAGGGCTGTGTATCCTGGCATTCCTTCGCCAGGTGCCTAGCAGTCCTTCGCTAGGACTTTTCCTGCACACTTGAGCAACATATTAGATAAACATTATACCTTAACTTTTGAACCCTTTTGCCATTATCATAACACAGGTTCGACTTGGGTGCTTTCTGCACCAACAGTCCTTAGTGTTATGATATGAACTTTGTACCCAAAAACCCTTAAATAGTGTAAGTTTGGTAATCTTTGATAATAGAGTTCTTAGGGGGTTCTATTGTGCCTTTTATTAATTAGGACCCTATTTTGGATATAACATACCGTATTTACTTCTTCTGCCCAAAATTGGTTAGCTAGGTTATATTTATTGAGCATGGTCCTTGCGGCTTCCTGGAGGGTTCTATTCTTTCTTTCAACTATCCCATTTTGTTGGGGGGTTCTAGGACAGGAAAACTCATGAATATACCCATTGATTTTACAAAATTCCTCAATCTTTTGATTTTCAAACTCTCCCCCATGATCACTCCTATGTCTTTTAATTTTAGTATCATTTTGATTTTCAATTATTTTGCATAAGTCATTAAATAAATTAAAGGTTTCATCCTTAGATTTCAAGAACCTAACCCAGGTAAACCTAGAGTAATCATCGATAACTACTAAGCAGTACTGATTCCCGCATAGTGAATTGGCTCCATGTGAATCAAATAGGTCAAGGTGTAGGAGCTCAAGTGTGGTTTGGGTTAAGTCTGATTGAGTTGGTTTATGAGTTGACTTAGTTTGTTTGCCTTGTTTACATGAGTTACAAATTGTGTTTTCAAAGTTCTTGATTTTGGGTACACCTTTAATTAAACCAAGTTGGGTAAATTTAGAAATCAGTTTGACATGAGTGTGACCTAACCTCCTATGCCAAAGGTTAGATTCTTCTAATTGAGTCAAAAAGCATTTGGATACTATAGGTAAGTTAATAGTATAGAGGTTGTTTTTCCTAGTAACCTTAAGAGTTATTTTTGAGTCTTGGAGGTTTCTAATAAGGCAGTCAAAGTTGGTGAAAGTCACAATGTAACCAGTATCACAGAGTTGACTAATGCTAAGCAAATTAAATTTAAAATTTTCAACCAAGAGTACTTTCGTAATAATAATGTCACAATTAAGTTAAATATTACCTGACCCAATTACTTTGAGTGTAGCATTGTTGCCAAATGCTACTGATCCTAGGTTTTTGAACTTGATTTTGGTGAATTTCAATTTATCCCCAGTCATGTGCCTGGAGCATCCACTATCCAACATCCACTGGTCCAAATCATTATGTTCCAACACATAAAGTATGTATTTAATTTGAATCCATTAGAAGTAGGGATAGTTTAAATTGAATTTCACTACCTAGTCTATGTCGCCCATATCTAATGTTATCAAACATGTTAACCTTATGGGTTTTGTGAGACAGGTTTTAAAATGTTTAAATTTTTGAAAAACAATTAATTTTGAAAAAGTTGAATTAATTTTGAAAACAAAATTGTTGAGTTTAGGATTATTGATTTTGAAAATATGTTTTAATCTAGGATTAATCGAAATTTGTGTTAGATTCAAATTTATCAAATAGTAAATTGAATTTGAATTTCAAAAATTGGCTTCTAGGTCTTGGCGAGGCACAAAGACTTTCTTTGGTCGTTGCCTTATTGGAGCAAAAACACTTTCCTTGACAAAGCTTTTTATCGAAATTTCATTTTCAAATTACTTCTTGAAAAATTTTGGTCTAACTAGTTTAGGTCTTGGATCGGTAGCTTCGACTAGTTTCACCAGACTAAACAGACTGAGTAGGATACACCTTACCTTACTTGACCTTATTAGAAAGGCTTCCCTAACGTACTATCATCTCACCTCCACCTAATACTATATTGTTCAAATTTCAAATAAACCATTTGTCCTTAAACTATTCCTAAGTCTAAGCACAATAATAACATTGCAAAAAAATAAACAAGCAAGCAGGCAAAAAATCATCTAATTATAAATATGGTCTTTATATTGGCTCCCCCTGGACTGAAACCTCGATAAGGGTTTGGCAAGATGTGAATCTTGTCCTTGGGGATCCAATACTGGTTTGGTCCAGCTTGTTTAGTTAAACACAGCTTAGGTACCCATGCTTGGACTTGGGTTCTAGGTTGGTTCAATACAGAATAATACGACTGTTGTCGCGATTTGGTTTGATAACCTAGTCTGGATTGATTGAGAACGGACTTCTGTTTTCCAAGGATCATGTCAAGACCCTTGGAACTTGATGTAAATCGTTCTAAGGCAACCCTGAGCTCCTTGACTTGAGTTTTTAAGGAGGAATTCTCTTCCTCAAGTTTTTTTAACTTGAGTTGAGTTTCCTTCTTGAATTGACTTAGTCAAGAGACTCGAGTTGACTTCCTCTTTCAGGAGTTTTACTTCCTGTCGGAGGGACTCAACCCGGATTTTGGCTTTCGCCAAGTTTTGGGACAGATAAGAAATTAATTTAGATAATTCAAATTCTGGATAACCTCTTACCGTGATTTGTCCGTCCTCCAAGATTGTGAGTCTTCCGTTGTTGACGTCCTAGTCTGGTTCCGATTCTGATTCGGAGTCGATGTCTTCTGAGGCGGTCAGGGCGAGTAGGTTTGCATGCAGGACTTCTTCTTCTTCTTCAGAGGATGACTCGTTCCAGGTGGCTTGAAGAGCCTTCTTCTTCCGCGCCTTCTTATTTTTCTTTCGGTTGGGGCACTCCGATTTGAACTGTCCCTTCTGGTTGCACTCGTAGAAGGTGATGTTGCTTTTGCTCTTCTGACTTGTTGAAGGTTCCGCTGGATCTTCCTTTCTCCGACTTGACTTCTTCTTGCTCGTTTGGTACTTATGTTCTTTGTAATAATCGCGAGCTAGCCGGACCAATTTGGGACGATCCCCTTCACTGTCGTCTGTTTCCGAGTCTGAGTCGGATTCGGGTACTAGTTGAGGTTTCTTCTTTAGAATTTTTCCCTGAGTTTTACCTATAACAAAAGCTATACCCTTCTCGACCAAAGTAGTATTAGTCTGTTCATGCAGTTCTAACTTTGAAAATAACTCATCTAATTTTATTTCTGAGAGATTCCTGGAAACCTTGTAGGCATCCACCATAGATGCCCACAATGAGTTTCTCGGGAATGAATTCAAAGTATACCTTATTAGGTCACAGTTTTCAACATTGTGACCTATGGTGTGAAGCCCGTTCATCAGCTTCTGGATCCTGGCGTGGAGTTGAGCTGTAGTCTCGCTGTCGTGCATTTTTATTGTATAGAGTCTGTTGAGCAACAGATCTCTTTTGCTGATTCTGGTGTCAAATGTACCTTCGTGTAGCTCAATCAGCTTATTCCAGAGCTCCTTGGTGCTACTGAAGGGTCTTACAATGTTCAGCTCCTCTTTTGTTAGGACGCATTGCAAAGTTTGGGTAGCTTTCGCGTCTACCTCGATCTTCTTCTTTAGTAGGTTGTCCCACTCGGTATAGTGTTGCACCACGTCTTGTGCATTTTTCGGAATTTCTAGTCCAGACTAGATAATGATCCATATGTCCACCTGAGTTTTCAGGTGGACTTCCATCCTGCTTTTCCAGTAGGAGAAGTCTTCTCCACTGAAAAGAGGGGGTCTGGCGGTGTTGTATCCCTCTTGCATTGCCATTAGATTTTAACTGAAAAAGAATAAAAAGAAACTCGTTCCAAGACAAAGTCATGGATTAGTAGTGCGGGAAAAAATATTAATAACAAAAAAAATCGAGTGGTATTGCACCAACCTCGAATAACGAGAAAAATATGAGCAGAAAAAATATTAAAATTTGAAAATCCGAAAAAAATACTCAACTGGTGGATGCACCAAGTTTGTGTCACCCGCTCTGATACCACTTGTGGGATCGGATTGAATCGATAGAGGGGGGTGAATATCGATCCTCAAAACTTTTTTTGGAAAGCGTAGAGTAATTGCACAGCGGAAAAGAAAAACAATCGCTAACACTTTTTGTTTTTACTTGGTTCGGAGTCGCAGTCGGCTCCTACTCCAAGGCCCACGGTCCTTGACCATTTAAGATGGGTAATTCTATATTTCGTCAAATGTTTTACAAGATGAAGTTGAATATAGAATTAAAAAGAATACAACAATAAAACTATTTTTATACCGACGACCGGAGAAGTTGGAAGTTCAGAGCCGCGGGTCGTCCTAGGCGCTTGAATCTCGAGTACAGAGCTTCTCGGAGCGGAGCGCTTGAGCGAATGAGTTGAAAGTAATTGATGCTGAAGCCAAGGGCGTGAACCCCTTTACATAGTCGTAGATGGGGTGCCTGTGTTGAAGGGGGCACCTGCCACGTGGCCTGTCCTGCAAGAACCTCAATCCGCAGACTTGGCCAATGCTTATCCCCTCAACAAGGGCACCTAAGCTTACTGGGGCGCCTGTGTTAACACAGGCGCCTCAATGATTGATTCAGGGGGTTGCTTCGCAGAGTTTTGGAATTTGCCCATTGTCTGGGGCGCCTGTCTCAACACAGACGCCTAGCTCAAGCAGGGCGCCACACTCCATTGAGGCGCCTGGGAGCAGAAACATCATCCCTTCGTTCCTGCAACTAGGGTTAGTTCCAAAACACAACAAACATATACATGATATAAAATTAAGCATGATTTACAGCCTGAGCTGTCTTGGTTCTGACTTTGGGCTTCCCAAACGGAACCCTAGGTTGTAACGACCCATAAAATTTTCTCAATATTTTTCTTTAAAATATTGATTATGCCTAGATAGATTCTCGAGGAACATAGGGACACTATTATGAACCTTAGCATGATTATACATGATTTTCGATATAGATTAGGAAGCTAAGTAATAATGGGTCTTACATGGGCCCTTCTAATACCATGGCTATTAAGGGACCTTAGGTAAAAATGTTATCATGAATGGAAATGGATTTCAATTAGAAATATTAACATAAGCCTTAGTGGGCTCTTATATGGGCCTTGGCAAAAAATAATTATAAAAGTAATAAAAAGAAGTTCATGCACCAAGGATTGAACCTTGGAACTAATGTATCACCATGCATGTACTAACCAATTCACCTAGAAAGGGAGTGCTATTAGAGAATGAAGACGATTTTGGTTAAGGCTTAAGGAAGTGAAGGGTCACCATGAGAAGAGGCACCATGCCCCTTCACTTGCCTCCTTGCTTAGTATATAAGAGAGGGATGGGGAAATGAAGAGATAACTTGACACTTAAGATATAGTTTCTCCTCTTCTCTTCCATCAAAACTTCCCTCTCTCCTTCTTCCTCCTCCTAGTCGAAACCCACAAGAGGTTTTTCTCCCTTAGAAAAGCTTCACAAGGGGACTCTCTCTTGAAGATCCTGTAACGCCCGCCCATTTCTACATCCTTACGACGGCGCTACGTGACATACATATACGCATATGGACTTCTTAATGCAGCGGAATAATTTTAAACATTATCCACATGCGTTTAGACCATGCACTTATAACTTAAATCATGTTGACACCTTCTTGGCTATCATTCTTAGACATAGCGACATGGAAAACTTAGCATCATTCTTAATCATGTAGCATCATTCTTAAACATGTTTCCATGGTCATCATATAAAGGGAGTAAGACATAGGATATTTTCTTTTCTTTTGCCAAGTCATTGCCACACACACACACTTGCCCCTCCTGCTGCTTCCCTTAGCTGAAGACCATATACTTGATCTGCGGTATAAGAACATAAGACTATAAGCACATAGGCTTAGTAAGACCCCTTTCCTACTCACAAAAACCATACGTCATATCATACATGAACATATGAAACATTCAACATAGCATAACATAATTATCATTGCATAATTCTTAACATGAACATAAGCATATAACATGACATTCTTTAACATAACATAAGCATATAACATGACACGATTCTTATCATAACATAAGCATATAACATGGTTCTTAACATAACATGAGCATAGCATGGTTCTTATCATAACATAAGCATGGTTCTTAACATAACATAAGCATATAACATTTACTATCATGCATAATTCTTCACATAAGACCTGGGCGTGAAACATATTCTATCATGGCCTGATGCAAAACATGAATGAATGCATGAGTCGAATGCATATACATAAGGATGCTTACTTTTAAAATCATACTTTTAAATACTTAAACATAATCATAACATCATTGGGGGCCCCGGCTTGTACCACATACATACATCATAAGCGCGCATCCCTAAGTAAATACGAGATAGCGAGCCCCGACCTACTAGGGTAAGGACAGCATAGTCGGTAGTCCCAGAACCGGGGCGTTCTTAAGGTGCCCATCCCTGTTGCACAGCTTCGATAGTGCCAGAACTGTGGACAGCATAGTCGGTAGTCCAGAACCGGGGCGTTCATAAGGTGCCCATCCCTTGGACCCTTACTTCGGTCCGGTACAAGCCCATTCATAAAGTAAGATAACTTTGCATGCTTCATCATTCATAGACATACTTAACATTTCATCATTCATACTTAACATCATGATGCCGTAAAGGTATGAACATTCATCATCATTCATTATCTTCATTCATAAGGTATGTCATGCATACATCATTTTGTCTTAGAGCCATGATTATCATTTTCATTCCTCATCTTCATTCTTAAACATGGTATACGTACATATCATTCATAAAACATGACATACATACATATCGTACATAAAGCATGGCATACATACATATCATTTGTAAAGCATGACATACATACATATCATTCATTAAGCATGTCATACATACATATCATTCCTAAAGCATGGCATACATACATATCATTCATTAAGCATGACATACATTCATATCATTCCTAAAGTATGACATACATACATATCATTCATAAAGCATGACAATTAAGCATGGCATACATACATATCATTCCTAAAGCATGGCATACATACATATCATTCATTAAGCATGGCATACATACATATCATTCCTAAAGCATGACATACATACATATCATTCCTAAAGCATGGCAATTAAGCATGACATACATACATATCATTCCTAAAGCATGGCATCCATACATATCATTCATACATGTAACCTAAACATACGAAGTCATGATACCTAGCGTATGAAGTTAGGGTTTTGGTAACATAAAGATCCTCACATCTTGCATAATCATATACTTATATCATAATAACCTATACTCAAGCATCCTTGAGACCTTAACCCAAACCAAACCCTAAATTAGGGTCTTGGCCGAAACCCTAAAGGGCAATAAGTCCCTGAGAAATTCACATAGGTCATAATTACATTCCATACCATACATACTATGCCATAGAAAACCATTTAATCCCTTATTTGGATTTAACTCCAAGCCCTATCCCTAAATCATGAGTTGGCCGAAACTCAAAGAGGATCCCAAGCCCATGAAAAATTCATAAAATGCCCATGTCACATCTATTACCTTACATATAATAACATGGAAGCCATTTGAACCCCTTTCTTGGAGTTAAACCTAACTTCTTTGCCCTAAAACTCCTCTTGGCCGAATGTTATAAGGGCCCTAAACTATGAAAAACTTTCACATAAACCCCTATCAACACCTTTTACAACATGAGAAAACATAAGAACCATCATTTGAGAGTTAGATCCAAATCCAACCATAGAAACCTATGGTGGCCGAAAGTTACAAGGGTCCTAACTTTGGTCTTCTCCACATATAGTCCAAGCAAAACATTCCATCATGAAAATAACTCGGAAACTATTATACCACAGGTGAGGGAGTCTTACCTTCCTTGATCTCAGTTATAAACCATGAATAGAGAAAGAAATTGAAAACCTCTTTGACACTTGAACCCTCCTTGCCCTTGTAACCCTGTAAGAGAACCTAGATCTTCAAGAGGGAGTCTCCTTGTGAAGTTTTCCCAAGGAAAACTCCTTGGTGGTCTCGGCAAGAAGGAGGAGGAAGAAGAAGAGATCTATTTATAATGCCCTTTTGTCTCTTCACAAGTGCCTTTTCATCTTCTTCACATGGTGTCTCTTCACATCCTCTACCTTTAAATAAAATCCACTTCATTCTCTACTAGCACTCCCTTGCTAGGTGAATTGGTTAGTACATGCATGGTGGTACCATAGGTCCAAGCTTCAATCCTTGGTGCATGCACTTTATTTTTACTTCATTTTATTTTTATTTTTCTTTTAATTTTGAAAATTCCTCTAAGACTCACCCATAATTGTGCTAATATTCCTAATTAAAATCCATTTATATTTATATTAAATTCTACCTAAAATCCACTAATAACCATGGTACTAGAAAAGCCCATATAAGGCTCATTTGTACTTAGCTTCTCAATTTAAATAGGGAAAAATCATGGATAACTAGGCTAAAGGTCGTACTAATATTTCTAGGTTCCTCAAGACTATCTAGACATGATAAATATTTTTAAAGAAAATATTGATAGAATTTTCTGTGTCGTTACAGATCCAAGGCTTCCTACAAGGCTTCAAGGGCTAGGGGTGATCAAGGGACAACAAGGTCTTCATCCTCTTCTCTATTTAGGGTCTATAACCAAGACACCAAGGGTAAGACTCCCTCCCCTGTGGTATAATGGTTTTCCTTGATGTTTATCATGATTTAAGTTTTGTTTGGGATTTCTATTGAGAAAACCATGAGCTAGGGTTTTTAATAGTTTCGGCCAAGCAAGTTATGGAGGTATAAGATGATGTTAAAACTTTATTTGTGTTTCCTAGTGCTTTCTCATGATGAGTAAAGAATAAATTGTGACTTGGGGAAATTTTGTAGCACCCTAAGGCCCTCTACAAGTTTCGGCCACCACCATGTTTCCATGGTTAGGATTGGATCTACCTCTCTAATAATGTTTCTTATGTTTCCTCATGTTGCAAGGGATGTTAATGGTGATTTATGTGAATTTTTACATGCCCTTATGACCCTTGTAAGTTTCGGCCAAGATAGGTTATAGGGCAAGGAGTTAGGGCTAACTCCAAGCAAGGGTTCTAAAGGTTTCCTATGGTGTTGTATGTAAGGTATTGGATGTGAATTGGGAATTTTATGAATTTTTCCATGTACTTGTGACCCTATAGGGTTTCGGCCAAGACCAAGATATAGGGCTAGGACTTAGAGTAACCCCAATCATGGGGTCTAATGGCTGCCTATGATATTGTATGTAATGTATGAGCTTTCTTTTATTTATGGGACCTTTCATGTTGCTTGAATAATGGGATCTCCTCCTATTAAACATTCGGCCAAGCTCATAATCTAGGGTTTGTGTTGGGTTAAGGTTTCAAGGATACTTGTTTATGGGTTACTATGATGTATGTATATATTTAAGCATGTTGTAAGAATTTTTATGTTACCTAAAACCCTAGCTTTATGTGCTATATATCATGACTTGTATGTTAGGTTATGTGCTATGTTTATTCATGAATGTTTTAAACCATATACCATGAACACATGTATTGTGATATAGGCCTCACGTTTATGTAGAATAATACATGTATGATGTTAAATGTCTATGATAGATATATGGTTATGAAGGTCTATGCATGTGCTATGTTGAATACCATGAACCTAGGTGGTATGTGTTATGCTCATATAGATCCTACCCATGCATGCTTTATGATAGATACTATGATTATGTACGCTACTTGATATGTACCATGTATGTAATGCATGCTTACCTTATGTACCATGATCATGCAAGCTTGATGAACTAAGATGATGTTTATGCCTTAAGGCATAATTATGTATGTATGTCATGCTTATGAATAAAGATGATGAATGAAAATGATGTTAATGCCTCTAAGGCATAATGATATATGCATGACATACCTTATGAATGAAGACGATGAATTATGATGATGTTCATGCCTTTAGGGCATAATGATGTTATGCATTAACTATGAATGATGAAATGCTAAGTATGTTTTATGACATGCTTCATGTAATAAGATCATGTTTATGTCATTAAATATGCTATGAATGTCCTATGAATGATGAAGCATGTGAAGCTATTTTACTTTATAAATGGGCTTGTACCGGACCGAAGTAAGGGTCCAAGGGATGGGCTCCTCATGTAAGCCTCGGTGTGGGACTACCGCAGCTGTCCAACAGGGATGAGCTCCTCATGAAAGCCTCGGTTTTTGGGACTAGCGTAGCTGTCCTTACCCTAGTAGGTCGAGACTAGCTACCTCGTATTTACTAAGGATGCACGCATATGATGTATGTATGTGGTACAAGCCAGGGCCCCATGATGTGATGATTATATTTAAGTATTTATAATTATGATTTTTTCCAAATAAGCATCCTTATGTTATATGCATTTGACTCATGCATCCATTCATGTTATGCATCATGCCATGTTAAATGTTCATATGCTTATGTTTTATGTTAACAATCATGTCATGTTAAATGTTCATATGCTTATGTTTATGTTAAGAATCATGCCATGTTAAATGTTCATATGCTTATGTCTTATGTTAAGAACCATGCCATGTTAAATGTTCATATGCTTATGTTTCGTGTTAAGAACCATGTCATGTTAAATGTTTCATATGCTTATGTCTCATGTTAATAACCATGCCATGTTAAATGTTTCATATGCTTATGTTTCGTGTTAAGAACCATGCCATGTTAAATGTTTCATATGCTTATGTCTCATGTTAAGAACCATGCCATGTTAAATGTTTCATATGCTTATGTTCTATGTTAAAAACCATGTCATGTTAAATGTTTCATATGCTTATGTTCTATGTTATGAACCATGTCATATTAAATGTTTCATATGCTTATGTTTTATGTTACGCACCATGTCATGTTAAATGTTTCATATGCTTATGTGTTATGTGACGTATGGTTTTGGTGAGTAGGAAAGAGTCTTACTAAGCCTATGTGCTTATAGTTTTATTTTCTTATACCGCAGACCAAGCAAGAGGATATTAAGTGAAGCAGCAGGAGGGGCAACAGTGTGTGTGTGGCAGTGACATGGCAAAGGAAAAAGAAAAAAAAAGATTCTCATGTTTATAATTTGTCACATGTCTTATGTCTTGCATTGTCTCCTTAAGTTCATGCTATACTTATGATAGTCATGCCTAAAAGAATAACCTACTACCTATGTTTCTTATGGATGATTTATGTGAAGTCATATCATGATGTTACGTACAATGTTAACATGCTAAGATACCATGTCACGATGTTTAGAAATGATAGTTAAGGCAAGTCTACATAATTCAAGTGTTAGTTGCATGTATGTATAAAGTTTTAAATTATTCCGTTGCATTACGATGTTCACATGCCCCTATGTATGTTAGCGTAACGCCGTCTATCGCCACGCCGTAAGATGGGGGAAAAAGGCGGGCGTTACATAGGTCGAACCGACGCCTAATGTTCCCTCCATAGGGAACGCATCCTCACCTACTCCTCTTATGAGATTTTACCTATTTTCCAACCGGCTCCTCCGATTGGACTTTTGCCCAATCCCCCGAATCAGGTCTTAGTGCCCAGCTTCACTCACCAGGTCTTAGTGCCCAGCTTCACTCACTAGGTCTTCGGTGCCCAGCCCTTGACCAGGACTTAGTGCCCAACTTCACTCACTAGGTCTTCAGTGCCCAGCCCTTGGCCAGGACTTAGTGCCCAGCTTCACTCACAAGGTCTTAGTGCCCGGCATCACTCACCAGGTCTTAGTGCCCAGCTTCACTCACCAGGTCTTAGTGCCCAATTCATAGAACCAAGACTTAGTGCCTAGTGTACCTAGGATTTTTCCTGCATACTTGATTAACCTTGTTAGATCACAACACACCTTAACTTCTGAACTCTTTGTCATTAACAAAACACATGTTTGACTTTGGTGCTTCCGGCACCAACAAAACTGGTTGAGATATCTAGGACTTAAATTGTGTTTCAAAATTAACTTCAATTGTGTTTCAAAATTAACTCAAAATTATGTTTCAAAATTAACTCAAAATTTTTCAAAATCAACTCAAAAGTTGTCCAAAATTTATTCAGAGTTATTTTAAAACTAACCCTAATTTTTTTCTCAACCATTTTCAAAAATTAAATTTCATCTTTAATGTCAAAATCAACTCATCTTGAATATAATCTAGGGCTTGATTGACTTAGTTATTGATTGGTCAAACCTGGTCAACACAATCAAACCTGGTCAATGGTCAAAACTTGGTCAACAGTCAAACTTAGTCAATACGGGCGCCCGAGACCTTGCGAGCACCTCATGCTTTTTCGTTCTTCAAGGCAGTCAAAGCTGCCAAAAGCCCTGACCACCCTGACTCAGGCACCCGAGAAGCTCTAGAGCGCCTCAATCATCTCGGGCGCCCTAGAGCCCTCACGGGCACCTGTGAACCACTAGATAAACACTTCAACCCTTGATCATTCACCACACAATCCGAATTCTCCTCTCATTCCTCTTCCTTCCAAGGCGACCAAAAGCTCTTCTCTTGTCCTCAATTACCCAACTTTCATAATGTCACCCCGGTATGATTTACTTATGCATTTTCGGTTAATTTTTCTTAATTTCTTTTAATAATAGATGCATAATTTTTCTTATCTATTTAGAAAACGTCGAGTTACGCAACCCATCCCCGGGGCTGAGCCTAGCCCAGACTCTAGGTTCCCTACCTTGGCTCTGTTTAATAGATTCGCACAGACCACTTATAAACCAATTAAGACAGCTTCTTGAATAGACATTTCTTTGTTCAATCTTACCCTACTGCTATAGATGCAATTACCATTTATCAACTTGATCAGCTTGTTTACTGTACCCACTCAGTCAACACAACCCTATGTGCTGAGTTTTATAACAACTTAGTCAGACTTTATGACTTTTGTTACTCTACTACTGTAGAGTCAATCCCTCTTACTATCACACCTACATTGTTTAATCGATTTCTTGGACTACGACCTTCTCAGACCACTTTTTGTTGTTATCCTCCGAGGGACCTTCATTTTGATGCCCCCTATTCTCACATCACACTGGACACCATCTATTCTTACATTTTCAAAGATGCACGAGACCTGATGGTATAGAGATTTCAGTCCGTCAATCTCCGCGTCCAGGACTACGCTCTCTATAGAGTTCTGGTCTGTTGCATTCTCCCATTGACCACTCGGGATGTCGCGACCATGCGACCTTTCCACACCTTCCTCCTTTACGCGATGATCCACCATCTGGACATAGACATTGGTCTCCACATGTTCCAAACGATCATTTACGCGTCGAGGATATCCACCCATTCCCGAGTACACATGCCCTACTGTCACATCATCACTACCCTCCTACATCACCATGGGCGTGGCGTCACTGCTGGGGAGGTCATCCCGATGACCGAATTCGATGAGCTAGGGTCTAGGAACTTATCTTTAGCGGGCATAGATATCTTGGCCGCCGGGGTGTTGTCGTGGAGACGATAGAGGGCTCGACACCAGGTTGATTCGGACGAGGAGGTAGAGGTCGACGTAGCCGAGCTCGCTGCCAAGATCGAGGAGCAGTTATGAGAGCCTCCACCACCGACTACTAACTAACGTTTGACACGGCTACAGACGGAGGTTCACAGTCTCTGAGAGGAGATGGAGGCCCATCATGTCGAGTTCATGGATGCCCTTCATGCCGAACACGATGTGAACCAGGGCTATCACGTCGAGTACATGGACGCCCTTCGAGCCGAACACGAGGCAAACCAGGCTCGACACGATGAGATGATGTCCATGTTCCGGTCGTGGCAGCTAGGTCCATTTTTTCCCTGGCCCTTCCTCCTAGGTTTGAGTGGTTTCCCAGCTATCTGATTGTACTCCTAACTATTTGACTTTCCCTACTTGGTAGGGTTGACTTGTTATTTAATTTATTGGTCCTTGTTGACCGGTTGACTGGTACTTAGTCGTTTTATCTACTGGCTATTTACCTGCTGAGTTATCTACTTCATGTTATGACTATTTATTTATCTGCTAAGTCACTTACCTCATCAGTTAGGGTAGTGCTTAGTAAAATAGGATTGTGTTGGTGCAGACAACACCCAAGTCGAACCTTGGTTTTGATAATGGCAAAGGGTTCAAAAGTTAAGTATTATTTGTGATCTAATATGTTACTTAAGTGTGCAGATTGAAGTCCTAGCGAAGGACTGCTAGGCACCTAGCGAAGGACTGCTAGGCATCGAAACCCTAAGACCTGGCGAAGGACGGCTGGGCACCTAGCGAAGGGCTGCTAGGAGTCTAAGACCCAGCGAAGGACTGCTAGGCACTAGGCGAAGGACTGCTTGGTAACGAAGACCTAGCGAAGGACTACTATGTTGGGACCGGGTGCATGTTGACATGGATACGGGTTCGTAATTTTTTAAAAATTTTATTACTTGCAGCGGAAGTTTTAGCATAAATAATTTCTCAAATTATTTTAACCACGTATCTAGCATGCAACCTTATGTTGTGGAGACATGATCATACATTTAAATTTTGCAGAAAGTAAACTAATTTACTTAATACCTCGCGTAACTCGTAGAAAGGGACAAGATCCAACCGTAGCGTCCCTTGGAAGCTCCGCCTCTATTCGCGTCCACGCCGAGTTCTCTTCGGGATGACTTCGCAAAGCCACGAGTTTCGTGCTGACAAGAACTACTAGATTCTCCAAAGGAACGACAAGAATATCAAGAGAGAGAGATGGAAAACTAACCACTAAACGAAAAACGGAATCAAGATTCCGGGAGGAAGGAAGGAGTCGCGGCCCGCTTCTTCTTCTTCTTCGACACCTTCTTGGTGGAGGTGGCTCACGACCAAGGAGGTGAGGGCAGCCGACCCTAGAAGAGGGAGAGGGTAGCCGGCCCTAGAAGAGGGAGAGGGAGAGAAGGAGAGGAAGAGAGGCTAGGCATGAATCCTTGATCTCTTGAATTCAGTTCCAAGCCTTGCCTTGGTCCCTTTATATAGTAGCCTCTTTATCGCCAAGTCTCCTTTTAACGGAATAAATTTTTCATAAAAAATTTATCTTATAAATTTTTCTATGAATTATTCCGTTATGTAAAGTTTTTATTATAACTTAATTTACAATAAAAACAACAATGTTTCCCCTTTTATTATGGAATAAATTTATATAAATTTTTCTTATCATGATAAAAATCAATTCATAATTGATTTTATAAAATAAAATAAACCAATCCATGGTTCATTTTAATTTCCATTAAAAAGAATAAATTTCTATAAATTTCTTTATATAAATTTCTTTATCCATAATTTTATAAAACAAATCACGCTCGATTTATTTTATAATTTAAACCAAACAATTTGGTTTCCCTTTTATTGTGGCCGGCCAAACCAAAGAGGGTGGGGACCCTCTTTGGCCGGCCAAACCAAGCCGTCTCCCTGTGAACTAAATTCATTTAATTCGCCCAATAAGCCTTCAAAAGACTTAGCCATTTTAAGCTTCCGATGCGTCTCTGAAAATTCAGATTCGACTTATCTTTCTTGATCGAAAAATCCAATTTTCAACTCGTTTTAAATCCCTCGGATTACTCGTAGTGCGTGTGACTAAATAGACTTTCGATTTATGTTGGCCGTCTATAATTCATCAATTATAGAACGATCATGAGTGGCACCTAGTAGTACATCATGATCCCCAATTAATCGAAAGATCAACGGTTGACCTCAGAAATAATTCTGAAACCCTTCAGCAGCTATAATGAGTCGTGCCTCATTCCCTTCACCATCTTATACCCACTTGGTTCAGGACATGGTCTATGTGTGTCAGTCCCCACTAGGCTGACTACGTCACACCTAGCCCAAGTAACGTTCTCTCGTCCTTTGGATTCTAATTACTCTCATGTATTTAAGAGACTCATACTTTGAACATGTCATGCTCTGGCCAGAGGCTTTGAGTAACAATCCGATGATAGGCCTTGGGTATACATCTCCTCGCAAGGAATGGTGAATCCTTTGTAGGCTGTTCAAACATCTTCGGGCACTTCGGCTTATACCCAACCATCCTGGGTCCACACCTCCTTGGAGATGTTTGCTTAAGATGTTAAAGTATAAGTCTCCATGACCAAGATGACTTGAACACCGCAAGTCAAAGGAACATCACACTTAAGCTGCAGTAAGAACTTCACTGACATGTCTATATGTAGACTACCATGTGAAGTTTTACAGCCAGTATCTCCAATGAACTAGTTCCCTTAACTAGCATTCATGTTTATCTCCGGACATCCCAATGTCACCAGCCAGTGAGAATCAGCTGATTAGAGAATAACTCATGCTAGTCTCAACAGAATTGATAATGTCTTTATTTATCAATTCATCGACTAGGGACAATTTCAATACTTCACAATTGCACATGTAGAGATAATCACTTGTTGTGAATTCATCACAAATTCTCTCATGCTGTGAATTGTATTGTGGACATTCAGTAAATGAGTTTAAGATCCCAATCAAATACACAGACATGTATACTCAAATAGTGAATATTCATTTATTTAAATAAATGTTTACAATCATAAGGCGATTGCCTTAGGACACTTCTCTCATATTACTAACATACTAGGCACCAGGCGAAGGACTGCTTGGTAACGAAGACCTAGCGAAGGACTGCTAGGCACCAGGCAAAGGACTGCTTGGTAATGAAGGCCTGGCGAAGGATTGCTAGGCACTAGGCGAAGGACTGCTTGGTAACGAAGACATGGCGAACGACTGTTTGGCTGTAACGCCCGCCCTAATATCTACTCTCGGGGCGGGGTTACGTACCATCAATCATCCAATAATTTTAACATAAAATTAAATCAAAAGTGCAAGGACTAAGTACTGAGCATGCTTGTTTAAAACTATCAAGTGATATTTACAAGTGCTAAGTATACGAGTCAGTACATGCCAATCAGATATCATGCTGGAATGATTAGAACATGATAGGTGCATAGCAAGTTAGTAATACATATCAAGTGCTAAGCATACTAGAACATCATTTGAAATATCTTAATAAGGAGTTACCCTATAACATGATAAGTTCACAAGTAGTTCTACTCACAACATAATCAAGTATAAGTGAAATCCCAGTGTAATCACTAACATTCAAGAGTACCTACTCTAATTACTAACATTCATTATCAAGGAAACATCAATCATAAGCATAGTAAAGTAGATATAAGAATCTTTCTTTCCCGAGCCACCACCCCACACATCTTCAGCCCTCCTGCCTCTTCCTTTAGTTTAAGTGTCCCTTACTTTTATCTGCAGCATAAGACAACACATAAACTAGTAAGCACAAATGCTTAGTAAGGATCCTGTCCTACTCGCAAAATCCATACGAAAGAATACAACATGTACACATAATGAATCACAAGCATGAGTTTATCATAGCATACTATCATCCAAGTTTCTAAGCAAGCAGTATAAAGTATCTTAAGCATACCCTTCACATATAATAAATGTTTTCAAAACAATTCCATAAAGGTATTACTTAAAAATACTTTAAACATCATATAGGGCCCAGTTGTGTACCACATCAAGCGCGTTCCCTAATGAATTGGGGTAGTGAGCCACTAACCAATTAGAGCAAGACCCTTCCGTCCTACCGGAGCCATGACCTTCAGTTAACATGTACCCCGGATTTGTTTAACGACCCCCTTCCGAGTCGGGTACACAACTTTCAAAGTAAAATACTTATCATGCTTTTACATATATGCTAAGGAGTACTCCAAATCCACTCTCAAGGGACACACCACTCTTCAAGGGTGCTCATGATCCCACAGGGACACACCACACAACATAAGGGGTGCTCTTGATCCCACAGGGACACACCACACAACATAAGGGGTGCTCTTGATCCCATTCTTAGTGGAGTATCCTTTCAAGCATTTTATCATACACATCACATGAAATTCATAAGGGTGCCCCATGGGCTATAAGACATGCTCATACATACATCATACCTTAACCACTTAAACATACTTTACATATGACAAGATTGGTCACATAAATCATATTCATATCATAGGAAGTGGTAGCATGCTTCATGAGTAAATTTGATTCTTCCCAACCCTAAACCTAGGGTTTGGCCGAAAGTCAAGGGTAGGGGTAGCTTAGGTTTTTTTCTCTTTCTTTTTGACATCAACTTCCCATACAAGCATCACATATATATATACATCATGTGTCATACTAAGCATAGCATACATCTTTGGGTAATCAACCTTCACAAACCCTTATGTTCATGCCTTGGCCGAAAGTTTCATGCTAGGGAGAATCAAGTTTTCAAATCAAGCATTCCATTTAATCATCACATACATATACATATCATCTTACTAAACATAGGCATATCTCATAGGGTAGTTTAACCTTCACAAACCCTAATCTTAGGGTGTTGGCCGAAAGTCTTAGGGTAGGGGAATTAGGGTTTTTGAAATCAAACCTTCACACAAACATTTATACAAACACCTCGTCTACACTACTAAGCATGGATACATCATAGGATAATCATCCAAACCCTAAACCCTAGTTTTCATCCTTTGGCCGAATCTTGTAGGGTGTTTAACCCTAGTTTTTTTTTCATCCCATCATGAAGGGGAAACAACATATAAATATACCCTAAGTTCCAAGGGGTCTCCTCATGCATCAAGGAGTAACCAAGGCCTTCCCCTTGGGGGTGGCCGAAACCTACATAAGGGCCAAACCCTAGTTTTTGTTCATAACATCATGAAGGAAAACCACATATACATATACCCTAAGTCCCAAGGGGTCTTCTCATGCATCAAGGAGTAACCAAGGCCTTCCCCTAAGGGGTGGCCGAAACTTACACAAGGGGATACTCTTTTTTTTTCGAAAACAAGAAGAAGAAAAGATCATGCACAACAATTACATTGCAGGCGAGGGGATACTTACATCCTTTCGCTTGAATTTCACCTTCTCTAAACCTTTAGGGTACCCTTGGTTGAAGGAGGGGTGAGAATTTCCCCTTGTTAGACTTCTCTAGCACTCTTGGACCTAGTAGAGGGCAAGATCCTTGGATGGGGTCTTCTTCCTTCCAATTCCCTAGGGTTAGAACCCTAGGGTGTACTTTTCAAAAATGAAGAAGGAGGAGGAGGGCTCTAGGTTTTCGGTTTTTTGAGAGTGGGGAAGAAGAAGAATCAAACTTCTTTCCCTCTCTCTTATTTATACTACTTTCATGAAGGGACATGTCTCTTCACTTCCCTAGCTTTAACCAGCACATTTCTTATTCTCTCAACATGAAACACTCATGGTGCATTGGTTAAGACATGGCTAGTGCAACTAAGAGGTTCAAGGTTCGATCCTTGCTTCCTCCTTTCCACATTTCTTTTTATCACATTTTGCACTAATCCACATCAAAGCCCATTAAGCCAAGCCCATCATGACATTTCATATTAATGTTTCATGAATTCATAATATTTCATATGGGAAAATTTTGGGGTGTTACAATCCTCCATACCTTATAAAAATTCGTCCTGAACTTTAAAACAGTTCCGGATACTTTAATCGTATTGCCTCCTCTCGTTCCCATGTGGCTTCTTCGAATTGTTCGTTCCGCCACAGAACCTTTACTAAGGGTACTTCCTTGTTCCTTAGCTTTTTGACTTCCCGATCTAGGATCTGAATAGGTCGGCGTTCGGAACTTAGGTTCTCCTGTACTGGTTGGGGCTCTATCATTTGATTCCCATCAGAGGTACATTTCCTGAGCATTGATACATGGAAGACATTGTGGATAGCCGACATTTCTGGCGGCAGCTCCAGTTCGTAGGCCACTTTGCCTACCCGTCTCAGGATCTGGTACGGTCTCACATATCGCAGGCTCAGCTTCCCTCTCTTCCCGAATCTCATCACCCCTTTCATAGGGGCCACTTTAAGGAATACTGAATCCCCAACCTTAAACTCTAGTGGTCTGCGTCGCTTATCAGCGTAGCTTTTCTGCCGACTCTGAGCAGTCTCTATTCTCTGGCGGATATTCTTTATAGCCTGAGTGGTTTCATCTATAATATCAGTCTGGAGTCCCATCTCCTTCTTTTCACCACTCTCAAGCCAGCATATAGGAGATCTGCATTTTCTTCCGTATAGTGCTTCGTACGGTGCCATCCCGATAGTAGTCTGATAACTGTTATTATAAGCAAACTCTGCTAGGCTCAGGTATCGACACCAGCTTCCCTTGAAGTCCAAGGCACAAGCTCGTAACATGTCTTCTACTATCTGATTCACTCTTTCAGTCTGCCTGTCAGTCTGGGGGTGAAAGGTCGTACTGAATTTCAGCTTCGTGCCAAGAGCCTTCTGCACGTGTCCCCAAAAATCTGAAGTAAATCGACCATCCCGATCAGAGATAATGGTCTTGGGAACCCCGTGTAGTCGGATAATTTCCTTGACGTACAGTTGAGCCAACTGCTCTACTGAGTAGGTCATCCTGATAGCCAGAAAATGGGCAGACTTGGTGAGTCTGTCCACAATAACCCATATACCATCGTATCCATTCGTCGTTCTAGGCAGCCCTGAGATGAAATCCATAGAGATGTCTTCCCATTTCCACTCGGGGATCGACAGAGGTTGCAGAACTCCTCCAGGCCTCTGGTGTTCTGCTTTGACCCTCTGGCAGGTCAAACACATACTGACATAGTGGGCTACATCTCGCTTCATACCGGACCACCAAAACTTGCTCTTCAGATCTTGATACATCTTGGTAGACCCAGGATGCATCGCATAAAGTGTTCCGTGAGCTTCCCCGAGAATTCTTGTCCATAAGTCGGAGTCGTCGGGAACACATAATCGATCCCGGAGATATAAGACTCCGCTGTCTGAAATCCGAAATCTATCGTCCTTGCCTTCGAGAACCTCTTGCCTGATCCTCTGAAGGCTCGGATCATGATTCTGCTTTTCCAAAATATCGTCGAATAATGTTGGCGAAATCATCAGGGTGGATAACTGTCCTGATATGATTTCAATCCCGTAATTCATAATTTCTTCCCCTAAGGGTTGTGACAAAGCTGATAAAGACATCAAAGTAGCACATGATTTTCTACTGAGAGCATCGGCTACCTTGTTGGCTTTTCCCGGATGGTACAGGATCTCACAGTCATAATCCTTGACCAACTCTAGCCATCTACGCTGTCTCATATTCAGATCTTTCTGGGTGAAGAAATATCTCAGACTCCGGTGATCTGTATAAACTTTACACTGAGTTCCATATAGATAGTGCCTCCATATTTTCAGTGCAAAGACCACTGCTGCTAATTCTAAGTCATGGGTAGAGTAGTTTCTTTCATGTTCCTTCAGCTGCCTAGAGGCATAGGCAATTACCTTCCCATTTTGCATAAGCACAGCTCCGAGTCCCAGTTTGGACGTGTCGCTGTACATATCGAAACCCATATCGCTTTCTGGAAGAGTCAATATCGGAGCGCTAGTCAGTCTCCTTTTCAGTTCAGTAAAGCTCTTCTCACATTCATCGATCCATACATATTTCTTGTCTTTCTTTGTAAGAGTTGTCATTGGGGCTGCAATCCGAGAGAAGTTCTCTACGAATTTTCTGTAATAGCCTGCCAGCCCGAGGAAACTTCTGATTTCGCTGGCATTCTTGGGTCTGATCCAGTTACTCAAAGCTTCGATTTTAATTGGGTCCACCATTACTCCTTCCTTGGAGATAACATGTCCCAAGAATGATACTTGATCAAGCCAGAACTCACACTTGGAAAATTTAGCATACAGTTGTTTCTTCTGAAGAATTTGTAGTACTATACTCAGGTGTTCAGCATGTTCTTCGGGAGTTCTCGAATATATAAGTATATCGTCGATAAAGACGATCACAAATCTGTCGAGGAATGCCGAGAACACCCGATTCATTAAGTCCATAAACATAGCTGGAGCATTGGTAACTCCAAATGGCATAACTACGAACTCATAATGTCCGTATCTGGTTCGGAAAGACGTCTTCGATATATCCTCCTTTTTCACCCTGACTTGGTGATAACCAGATCTCGGGTCAATCTTAGAGAAAACAGTGGCTCCCTTCAGTTGATCGAACAGGTCATCTATCCTGGGTAGAGGGTACCTGTTCTTGATAGTCACGTTGTTCAGCGCCCGATAGTCGATACACATTCGCATCGACCCATCCTTCTTTTTCACGAACAGTACGAGAGCTCCCCAGGGAGAATGACTAGGGCGGATGAGTCCCTTGTCAAGCAGCTCCTGTAACTGTCCCTGTAGTTCTTTTTATTCCGTCGGCGCCATACGGTATGGTGCTTTGGAAATGGGGTTAGTACCAGGAATCAATTCAATTGCAAATTCTATATCCCTTTCAGGTGCTAACCTTGGTAAGTCATCGGGAGAAATACCTCTGGGTAAATGAGATCTTATTTATTATATCACCAAAATTTATTTTATCCCATCTTATAAGTCTACATACAAAACTAGTCCAACTCAACGAGCAAGACGGGCTGCCATTATGCCCAAAATAAAGAACATCATAGCGATGACTACCACCTCTTCGCTCATCTCTCCTTGGCCCACCTCAGGATCCTCCACCGTTTCCATCGGGTCTTCTTCTTCAATCTCAAGAATCTCCTCGATCACTTCGAGGTCTTCCTCGAACATCTCAAGCATCTCGGGATCCTCCTCGAAGGGCTCGGGATCCTCCTCGAAGGCCTCGGGATCCTCCTCGAAAGCCTCGGGATCCTCCTCGAATGGCTCGGGGTCCTCCTCGAACGGCTCGGGATCTTCCTCCGAGTCCCCCAGATCTTCCGGGAACTCATGGCGGTGAAGCTGCTTACACAATCCCGTATATGAGATACAGCATCCGTGTTGTCCCCAGATTTGATGCGCAACCTCTCTCGCCCGATTGGGCAATGAACGAAGTAAAGCTCCGATCCTATGATCGTCCATGACTGGAAACCCTTCCTGCTCCAATTTCCAGAATAGCCGATCCAAAAACCCCATGTTGCCTTGAATTTCCCGGGTCGGACAGTACTCAACTGCCTCTATCCGCTCCATCAGCTCGCGGCACCTCTCAGTGTAGTTTTCATGCAACATCTGGAATTGAAAAGAAAATGACATGGTTAGTACTAAACCATTCCTTTTTCAATTCGCAAATATATACAGAGGAAAACACACATCCAATCGGTTTAGTTTACCCTAGTGATTAAAATATGTAACCACCCTCTTACCCCAAATTCTATATTATTAATTAATATATCTCTATATATAAGAGAAAGTATCGTTCATGTTCACATATCTTACAATTACTTGTCATTATCTATCATACATGTGATAAATAGACTAGCATAAGAATTAACACTACTTTTTACTTGTTATGCAAGTATATGTTATGCAAGTATAAATCATCTCCATATAATCATTACTGTACATGAAATAAAGTAAAGCGAGGTTAGGTTCTCTTACTTGGAAGCGGCAGGATGAAGCTTGATGTGTGTGTAGTGGAGGGGAAACCTGCTCTGATACCAACCTGTAACGCCCGCCCATATATCTACTCTCGGGACGGGGTTACGTACCATCAATCATCCAATAATTTTAACATAAAATAAAAACAAAAGTGCAAGGACTAAGTACTGAGCATGCTTGTTTAAAACTATCAAGTGATATTTACAAGTGCTAAGTATAC
>JAGFNQ010004824.1:0-24196 GCA_024364735.1 Boesenbergia rotunda
TTTTCTTGGCTTAACTTGAAACTTTAGCAATTCTTTAACTTTAAATCTTTCTTTAACTTTTAGAAAACTTCTTAAACTTTAGAAAAACTTTGCTAAAGCATATACTTGAAAATAATAACTCACTTGGATCCACTTAAGACGTAAGTACCATCTTATGCGCGTTCCCTAAAAGGTTGGGGTAGCGAGCCACCAATCCTAATAGAGCAGACCTTGGTCTACCAGGGCCAAGACCTTGGAATTGGACACCTGGATTTCTTTAACGACGCCCTTGGACGCCGGGTACTGGCCTTAGAAAATAAAATACTTCTTTTTCTTATTTAAATGCCTTGGCATTTTAACGAGCACCTTGTGTGCCCAAATCCCTAAGTCTTGACTTTTGGGGATTTCTTAAGGCCTTGGCCTTTTCTTTTCTTATCTTTATCTTCTCTTTTCTTTTCTCATAACTTTTCTTACCCTAACCTCATATAGGGTACTAATCAAACTTATACAAGCATGGATTAAACTAGATTACATGCAAAATCATAAACTAAAGGAAAATTGCATCTTTTAACTTTTAACGGGAAAAACTTGCGGAAAACCGCCTCTTACTGCAGGTGAGCAGTACTTACTTGATATCTTGGACTTACAACCAAGAACGGCGTCGGAGGTTCCGGAGAAACTCGGAGTCTCGGAGATTTCTTCGCGCTCACGCGTTCCTCTCGTCGCGGGGATTCCGAATATGGAAGATCTCTCGGAGGAGAGCCTTGGCCGGCCACCGGAGGAAGCCTTAGGGCTTGGTGTGTTTTCGCCCAAGGGAGGAGAGAGAGGGCGGCGTGAGGGTTTGGGCGAGGAGAGAGTTTGGTTGAGAGAAAATAAAATTTCTCTCTTAATTATCTATTTATACTTATGGGGGCGAATTTACCTAATTATACCTTATCTATTGTTTCGCTCAATCTATTTCAACAAAACAAACCAGCGCAGCTGGTCCGCCCATTCATCTCTCATAGCGTAGGTGAAGGGTTCGATTTCCACATATGCTATTTTTGTTTTTCTTTTTTTAAAATACTAAACGGACTCGGAAAATTTCATAAAAATATTCTAAAAATTCCTAAAAATATCTAGAATATTTCTAAAACATCTTTAAATAGTCTAAGGACTTTATGGACTTAAAATGGAAATTTTGGGGCGTTACAATCCCCCATACCTTATGAAAAGTTCGTCCTCGAACTTAGAATAATCCTGGATATCTTTCTCTCATGCTGTCCTCACGTTCCCAAGTAGCCTCCTCATGCTTTTGACTTTGCCAGATGACCTTCACTAGTGGCACCTCTTGTTTCTTAATCTTTTAACTGCTTTGTCCACTATCTGTGTCGGTCTGCTCTCATAGCTAAGATCTTCTTGGATCTGCACTGACTGAGGCTGAATCACTTGATTGGGATCGTGAATACACTTCTTTAGCATGGAGACATGAACGTACTATGGATAGCTGACATATCCTCTGGCAAGTCCAGCTCATAGGCTACCTTCCCAACTCTCTTTATAATCTTGTAGGGTCCTATGTAGCGAGGACTCAGCTTGCCCTTTTGCCAAATCTCATCACTCCCTTCATAGGGGCGACCTTGAGAAATACTGAATCTCCAACTTGGAATTCAAGTGGCCTACGGCGTGTGTCAGCATAACTTTTCTGTCTACTCTGGGCAGTCTCAATCCTCTGGCGGATCATCTGGATAGCCTGAGTGGTCTCATCTATAAACTCAGTCTGGCTGCCTAGTCCTGACTCCATCTCTTTCTTCTCACCAGCTTCTTGCCAACATATGGGTGATCTGCATTTTCTGCCATACAATGCCTCATAAGGCGCCATCCTGATGGTGGCCTGATAGCTATTTGTAGGCAAACTCAGCTAAGCACAGAAATTTGCACCAACTACCTTAAAGTCCAACGCACAAGCCCTGAGCATGTCTTCTAAAATTTGGTTTACTCTCTCTGTTTGTCCATCTGTCTGGGATGGAAAGCTGTGCTGACTGAAGTCTGTACCTAGGGCATCCTGAACACACCTCCAAAAATGGGAGATGAACCGCCCATCTCTGTCAGACATGATCGACCTCGAAACTCGTGAAGCCTGACACTTCTTTCACGTACAGCTGTGCTAACTGCTCTACCGAATGCATAACTGATGGCAGGAAGTGGGCAGACTTGGTCAACCTGTCCACTATCACCCATATGCATCGTGGTCCATGGTGGTCCTTGGGGACCGTGATAAAATCATGGATATCTCTTCCCACTTCCACTCTGGAATGGGAAGAGCTGCAGAACTCCTCCTGGCTCTCTGGTGTTCTGCTTTGACTCTCTGGCATCAAGCAGTACTGATATATCTGCCACGTCTCACTTGAGTCCAGACCACCAGAACCTCTTCTTTAAATCTTGTACATCTTGTAGAACCAGGATGCATAGAGTACGGGGTACTGTGGGCTTCTTCTAAAATATTCTTTCTTAGTTCCTCATCATTGGGGACGCAAAGCGGTCTCCAATAGAGGGTGCCGCTGTCTGATACTCGAAACTCTGAATTTCTGCCTCTTGGATCTCCTGCTTGATCTTCTGGATCTCTGGGTCTTGACTTTATTTCTTGTATATCCACAAGCAGGGTTGACTCTAGAGTCAATGCAGAAAGTTGCCCAATTATTACCTCGACTCCAAAATCCTTTATTTCTTTCTGAAGTGGTAGAGACGGTGATGATAGACATCAGTGCTGCACAGATTTTCTGCTCAGTGCATCTGCCACTTTATTAGCTTTACCTGGGTGGTAGAGGATTTCACAGTCATAATCTTTTACCAACTCTAGCCACCTGCGCTGCCTCATATTCAGATCCTTCTGAGTGAAGAAGTACTTCAAACTCTGATGGTCGTGAAGATTCTGCACTGCACTCCATACAGGTAGTGTCTCCAGAGCTTCAGTGCAAAAACCACAGCTGCTAGCTCAAGGTCATGCATAGGGTAATTCTTCTCGTAGTCCTGAGCTGTCTGGAGGCATATGCTATTACTTTACCGTCTTGCATGAGGACAGCTCCAAGGCCCATCTTGGATGCATCACTGTAGATGTCAAAGCCTTGTTACTCTCTGGAACAGTCAGGATGGAGCACTAGTCAATCTTTTCTTCAGTTCTAGGAAGCTGTGCTCGCATTTATCTGACCACTCAAACTTCTGATTCATTCTGGTCAGGGCTGTGAGTGGAGAGGCTATTCTGGAAAAGCCCTCCAAAATTTTCTGTAATATCCTGCCAGGCCTAAGAAGCTTCTTATTTCACTGGCATTCTTGGGTCTACACCAATTGCTGACTGCTTCTATCTTGGCTGGATCAACTTGAATGCCTTCTTTGGATACAATGTGACCTAGGAAGGCCACCTGATCTAGCCAAAACTCACACTTTGAGAATTTTGCATAGAGCTTCTCCTGCTGAAGGATCCGCAGCACTATCCTCAAGTGTGTAGCATGGTCCTCTGGAGTCTGTGAGTATATGAGAATATCGTCAATAAATACAATGATGAATTTATCGAGATACTCCCTGAAGATGTGGTTCATCAGCTCCATGAAGACTGCTGGAGCATTGGTTCCTCCAAAAGGCATCACTACAAATTCGTAGTGGCCGTATCTTGTCCTGAATGCCGTCCTGGGGATGTCACTTTCTTTAACCTTTAGCTGATGATACCCAGAACGCAGATCTATCTTCGAGAACACTGTAGCCCCTTTGAGTTGATCAAATAAATCATCTATTCTAGGAAGGGGGTACTTGTTCTTGATGGTTACCTTGTTCAGAGCTCTGTAGTCTATGCACAGACGCATAGACCTATCCTTCTTCTTGACGAAAAGTACAGGAGCTCCCCAGGGTGAATGACTCGGCGAATGAAGCCCTTGTCTAGTAGCTCCTGGAGTTGCTCTTGTAATTCTTTCAACTCTGCTGGAGACATATGATATGGGGCCTTCGAGACCGGACCGGTACCTGGCACTAGCTCGATCTCGAATTCCACTTCTCTGTTGGGAGGTAGTCCAGGTAGTTCTTCTGGGAATACTTCTGGATACTCACAGACTACCCGTACATCCTCCTGCTTGCGCTCTTCCTTTGCTTCTATGTCCACTATGCGTGCAAGAAAACCAGCACACCCTTGTTCTAGCATCTGGTGGGCTGCCAAGGCTGAGAGGAATTCTGAGTCTTCCTCCTTGGGGCTCTT
Source organism: Boesenbergia rotunda (assembly GCA_024364735.1). NCBI lineage: Eukaryota > Viridiplantae > Streptophyta > Magnoliopsida > Zingiberales > Zingiberaceae > Boesenbergia > Boesenbergia rotunda. The sequence continues at coordinate 4,202 of JAGFNQ010004824.1, forward strand.
GAACTCAAATGGCGGTTCTCCTTCTGGGCTGAAAACCACCTTTCTTCTACGGCAGTCCACTGAAGCGCTGTACTTACTGAGGAAATCCATGCCCAGTATGACGTCGAAGTCTTGCATCGCAAGGACTATTAGATCGACATATAGCTCTCGGTCTGAAATATTGATTGACACAGCCCGGAGCCTCTGGGTGGATTCCATGATTTCCCCTGAAGGGAGAGTTGTCAGGAATCTGGACTCCCAACTCTCTGTAGGCACCTGTAACTTACTAGCAAAAGGTACTGATACGAAAGAATGGGTCGCCCCAGTGTCAGACAGTGTAGTAGCTAAATGCTGAAAAATAACTATTTGACCTGTTACGACCGTGGAGGCGCTGGCAGCATCTTCCTTCGTGAGGGAAAAGACTGGCATTGGGTGAAACTGGTGCTGCTTCCAACCCTCCCTGACTGATCTGAGATCCCTCCAGTATAGTAGGCATGTAATGTAACTGAGGCTTGCCTCCATACTGTACGGACTGCTGAGGAAGTACCTTAAACTTGTTTGGGCAGTCTTTGGATCTGTGCCCCTCTTGTCCACATGAATAGCATCCAGTTACACCCAAAAGGCATGCTCCTGGATGGGTCCTCCCACACTTAGGACAAGGTGGATACCTAGCTTCCTTGTTCTCTGGGTTTCCTTTTTGGCTGCCAGGCCACTGCTTCCTTTTGTGGTTCTTGTTCTTCCAGTTCTGGTTATTTAGCTGAGGCCTCTGGCCTCCTGTTGTCTTGTTCTCAATCAGGACTGGCTTCTGCTGTGTTTGTTGTGCCTTGATGTTATTCAGATAGTGCTCTGAGATTAGAGCACTACTGACCAACTCCTCGCTGGTCTGGGGTCGGTGCGTCCCGCTGTTCACGTTGAGTGCTATTTCAGGGTTCAGCATGCGGAGCATCAGTCTGACTTGCTCCTTCTCTGTGCTGACTAGCTCTGGGCAGAGGCGAGCTAGTCTGTTGAACTTCGCGACTGCTTCTCCCACTGGTAGGTTACCTTGTCTGAACTCCATGAAGTCTTCGTAGTGCTTGTTGGTAACCCGCATGTGGAAGAACTCCTCATAGAACTCTTGCTCGAAATCTATCCAGCTCATCTGGTTGACTATCCTCTTACTCTTGACCCGCTCCCACCACATACGAGCATCTCCAGTTAGGCAGAAGGAGGCACATTTGACCTTCTCGACTTCTGGCCAGTCAAGAAGCTCCATTGTGCTCTCTAAAGTCTTGAACCAAGCCTGGGCATCCCAGGGCTCAGTCGTGCCTGAGAAGCTTTCAGGTTTCAGCCTCTGCCACTGGACGAGGTATGCTTCTTGTCTTCGGTTCATGGCAGGGGTCTCCTGTGTGACTGGTGGAACTTCAGTCACCACTGGAGTTTCCACTCCTGCTGTGGGTGGTGTAGGGGGCACTGGGTGCTGATTTGCCATCAGTGTGGCGATGGTCCTCTGTTGCTCTGTAATCTGAGCTTGCATTTGAGCAATGACTGCCATCAGGTTTGGCTGTTCTGTGCTAGGCTCATTGTTATCTTGAACTGGAGTTCTGTTCCTTGCATTAGGAGCTCGGCCTCTTCTTGCCATCTAATAATGCATAAAGGGAACAAGAAATCACTACTACATCTCTAGGTATAAACTTGTCTTCTTACTTAGTAACCTAATATCCATTCTAGGATTAAACATGATTCCGTGATACTAAGGTATTAAACATGCTTCCTTGTTCTATGCACATATGAGTAAGTACTTAAGCATTTCTCTATACTGCAATTAAATAAAGGAGCAATAGAAAAACTGAAACTTAAAACTTTCTTACTTGAAGACGGCGAGGTTGATGCTGATGTGTGTGTGATGCTGGAGAATGGGAACTGCTCTGATACCAACTATAGCGACCCGCCTTCTCTACCTTAGACGGACCGTTATTTTGTCTACTTCTTGACTCTAATGCAATGACTAAAATGCGGAACTTTCTTAAACTCTTTTTTTTTTTGTATTTAAATCTATCTAAGAATGATATTCTAACTTTAATAGACATGGATTTAAATTCATCACACAAGGTTCTATAATATTACTAAAGCATCATGGAATATGAATGCAACTTTTCTAAGCATATTTAAAGCAATGAAAACTTAATTCAAAGGAGACTAACAATATCTTGGCACATGCATCTAATAGCTCTATCAAAGTACCGATATTCAAAACTACTCATGCTCATACTCATCCAACCCAATCATAAGGATATATACACTAAATAGAATGACAAGCAAAATATATTCTTTAACATTTCTAGAACTTCATAGAATGCAAATCTTGTTTTTCTACCAAATTTACAAGCATTTTAAGCATAATTAAGACTTAGTCCAAAAGGGAATAATAAGCTCAAGAACAAGTCTAAAATTTAATGTATCAACATGCTAAACTACTCATGCCCTTGCTCATCTAGTGCATTCACAAAGGTATGCATACTAATTGAAATGACATGGAATCTTCATTCTACAAAATTGAGCATGTAAAACTATCTGAAGCATAAATGTTTAATAAACTCCATAACACAATAACTTGGAATTTGGAAACCTTAAACATTGCATTTCAAATAAGCTAAACTGTCTCGTCCCAAGGATCTCTCCAAGGTCAGCCACCACACACACGTCACTCAGCACCGCCTCGTCGCCTTCCTTCAGAATTGCTTGCCTTTACCTTTATCTGCAGTAAGAGGAAATGCAACTAATAAGCATAAAGCTTAGCAAGTACTATCTAGCTCACGAAATCTCGAAATGTGCAAGCATACTTTTTAAACAATAGAATTTACATGAGATACTTTTATGCTTAAAAGAAACGCTAAAACATGTATAACTCAAAACATGCATACTCAAGCATTAATAAGTCTTAACTCACTTTTTCTTGGCTTAACTTGAAACTTTAGAAATTCTTGAACTTTAAACCTTTCTTTAACTTTTAGAAAACTTCCTTAAACTTTAGAAAACTTTGCTAAAGCATATACTTGAAAATAATAACTCACTTGGATCGACTTAAGACGTAAGTACCATCTTATGCGCGTTCCCTAAAAGGTTGGGGTAGCGAGCCACCAATCCTAATAGAGCAGACCTTGGTCTACCAGGGCCAAGACCTTGGAATTGGATACCTGGATTTCTTTAACGATGCCCTTGGATGCCGGGTACTGGCCTTAGAAAATAAAATACTTACTTTTTCTTATTTTTAATGCCTTGGCATTTTAACGAGCACCTTGTGTGCCCAAATCCCTAAGTCTTGACTTTTGGGGATTTCTTAAGGCCTTGGCCTTTTCTTTTCTTATCTTCATCTTCTCTTTTCTTTTCTCATGCCTTTTCTTAGACCCTAACCTCATATAGGGTACGTAATCGAACTCATACAATCATAGATTAAACTAGGATTACATGCAAAATCATAAACTAAAGGAAAATTGCATTTTTAACTTTCTAACCGGAAAAACTTGCGGAAAACCGCCTCTTACTGCAGGTGAGCAGTACTTACCTTGACATCTTGGACTTACAACCAAGAACGGCGTCGGAGGTTCCGGAGAAACTCGGAGTCTCGGAGATTTCTTCGCGCTCACGCGTTCCTCTCGTCGCGGGGATTCCGAATATTGGAAGATCTCTCGGAGGAGAGCCTGTTAGTGATATGAGAGAAGTGCCCTAAGGCAATCGCCTTATGATTGTAAAACATTTATATTAATAAATGATAATTCACTATTTGAGTATACATGCTTGTGTATTTGATTGGGATCTTAAACTCATCTACTGAATGTCCGCAATACAACTCACAGCATAAGAGAATTTGAGATGGAATCACAACTAGTGATTATCTCTAAATGCGTAAATGTGAAGTGTTGGAAATATCCCTAGTCGATGAATTGATAAATACGGACATTATCAATTCTGTTGAGACTAGCATGTGTTATTCTCTATTCAGCTGATTCTCACTGGCTGGTGACATTGGGATGTCCGGAGATAAACATGGATGCTAGTTAAGGGAACTAGTTCATTGGAGTGACTAGCTGTAAGACTTCATATGGGAATCTACATGTAAATATGTCAATGAAGATCTTACTGCGGCTTAAGTGTGATGTTCCTTTGACTTGCGGTGTTCAAGTCATCTTGGTCATGGAGACTTATACTTTGACATCTTAAGCAAGCATCTCCAAGGAGGTGTGGACCCAGGATGATCGGGTATAAGCCGAAGTGCCCGAAGATGTTTGAACAGCCTACAAAGGATTCACCACTCCTTGCGAGGAGATGTATACCCAGGCCTATCGTCAGATTGTTACTCAAAGCTTCTGGCCAGAGCATATCATGTTTAGAGTGAGAGTCTCTAAAATACATGAGAGTAATTAGAAATCCAAAGGACGAGTAAGACATTATTTGGGCTAGGTGTGACGTAGTCAGCCTAGTGGGGACTGACACCATTGACCGTGTCCTGAACCAAGTGGGTATAAGGTGGTGAAGGGAATGAGGCACGATTCATTAGAGTTGCTGAAGGGTTTCAGAATAATTTCTTCTGAGGTCAAACCGTTGATCTTTCGATTAATTGGGGATCATGATGTACTACTAGGTGCCACTCATGATCGTTCTATAATTAGTTAATTATAGACGGCCAACATAAATCGAAAGCCTATTTAGTCACACGCACTACGAGTAATCCGAGGGATTTAAAACGAGTTGAAAATTGGATTTTCCGATCAAGAGAAATAAGTCGAATCTGAGTTAGTCAGAGGCGCAATGGAAGCTAAAAATGGCTAAGTCTTTTGAAGGCTTTTTGGGCGAATTAAATGAGTTTAATTCGCGGCGGTCCGGGTTGGGTTTGGCCGACCAAAGAGGGTGTTAACCCCTCTTTGGTGGCCGGCCAAATAAAAGGAGAAAACCAATTTAATTGGTTTAATTAATAAAATAAATCTAGCGCGATTTATTTTATAAATTATGGATAAATAAATTTGTATAAAGAAATTTATATAAATAAATTTATAGAAATTTATTCTTTATGGAACATTCAAATAATCCATGAATTGGATTTATTTTAATTTTATAAAATCAATTATGAATTGATTTTTCCATAATAAGAAAGTTTATAAATTTCTTATAAAATTTATTCTATAATTTAAAGAGAAGAAGAATTTGTTTTATTATAAATTAGTTATAATAAAACTTGGTTTAAACGGAATAATTCATAAGAATTTATAAGATAAATTTCTTATGATAATTAATTAGTTTTATTATAAAGTTAGTTATAATAAAATTCATAAGAGAATTTATAGGATAAATTTTCTTATGATAATTAATTTGTTTTATTATAAATTGGTTTATAATAAAGACTCGGTTTAAATGGATTAATTAATAAGAAAATTTATAAGATAAATTTCTTATAACTAATTCCGTTAATTCCGTTAATTCAGTTTAGAGGGAGACTTAGCAAAGGAGTTGCTACTATATAAAGGAACCAAAGGCTAGCCCTTATTCCTAACAAAACTAATTAAGAGATTAATTATTCTCTCCCTCTCTCTCTTAATCCCTCCTCTCCTCCTTCTCTTCCCTTAGGGCCGGCGCCCACCCTAGCTCCCCTAGGGCCGGCGCCCAACCTACAACCAAGGTGGTGGAGGCCGTGAGCTTCAAGAAGAAGAAGGAGAACCCGATCCGTGAGCTTCAAGAAGAAGAAGGAGAACCCGAACACGAAGAAGAAGAAGCGGATTGCGATTCCTCTCTTCCCGGAATTCGATTCCGTTACTTCGTTGGTTAGTTTCCTATCTTTCCTCTCTTGATCTTTCAAGTTGTGCCTATAGAGAATCTAGTAGTTCTCGTCGGCACAAAACTCGTGACTTTGCGAAGTCATCCCGAAGAGAACTCGGCGTGGACGCGAATAGAGGCGGAGCTTCCAAGGGACGCTACGGTTGGATCTCGTCCCTTACTTCGACTTACGCGAGGTACTTGGTAAATTAGTTTACTTTTCCTCAAACTTTTATTTCATGATTATGTCGATACACTATAAGGTTGCATGCTAGATACGAAGTTAAAATAATTTAGAAAATTATTTTATGCAAACTCTTCCGCTGCACGTAAAAATTTTAAATTTTACGAACTCGTATCCTTGTCGACATGCACCCGGTCCCAACAGAGCCTTGGCCGGCCACCGGAGGAAGCCTTAGGGCTTGGTGTGTTTTCGCCCAAGGGAGGAGAGAGGAGGGCGGTGTACGGCTGGTTTGGGCGAGGAAGGGTTTGAGTTGAGGGAAAATAAAACTTCTCTCCTTAATTATCTATTTATACTTATGTGGGCGAATTTACCTAATTATACCTTATCTATTGTTTCGCTCAATCTATTTCAACAAAATCAAACCAGCGCAGCTGGTCCGCCCATTCATCTCTCACAGCGTAGGTGAAGGGTTCGATTCCCACCTATGCGATTTTCTGTTTTTCTTTTTTTTAAAATACTAAACGGACTCGGAAAATTTCATAAAAATATTCTAAAAATTCCTAAAAATATCTAGAATATTTCTAAAATATCTTTAAATAGTTCTAAGGACTTTAAGGACTTAAAATGGAAATTTTGGGGCGTTACACCTGTAAGCACTCCAACTGAGTTTGGCGTGAAGCTAAACAAAGATCATGAAGGGAAGAAGGTAGAAAATACAATTTACAAGAAAATTGTCAGTAGTTTGATGTATTTAACTGCAACAAGGCCAGACATAATGTATCCTGTGAGTTTAATAAGTAGATACATGGAAAATCTAACAGAAATACACTTGTTAGCTGCCAAGAGAATCCTTCGCTACTTACAAGGAACTAAAGATTTTGGGATATTCTACAAGAAAGGTGAAAAATCAGAGTTGTTCAGGTTTACTGATAGCGATTATGCAGGGGATCAAGATGATAGAAAGAGCACTTCCGGTTATGTATTTATGTTGGGCACAGGCGCTGTATCATGGTCTTCTAAGGAGCAACCAATTGTCTCCTTGTCAACTACAGAAGCTGAATTTATTGTTGCAACAGCTTGTGCTTGTCAAGCTATCTGGTTGAGAAGAATTCTTGAAGAGCTTCAATTCAAACAGATTGAAGCTACTACAGTCTTTTGTGACAACAACTCAGCAATCAAACGCTCTAAGAATCCGATGCTACATTGCAGAAGTAAACATATCGATGTGAAATAATATTTTTTAAGAGAACTCAATAATGATGGAACGATCAAACTAGTTTATTTCGAAGTGAAGATCAAGTTGCAGATATACAGACTAAGCCTCTCAAGTTAGCCACATTTGTGAGATTGCGTGGTCTTCTTGGAGTTTGTTCACGTGCTACTGTTGTTTTGCTTTAAACTGATTTCTGCATATTTCAGTTTATGGGAGGGTGATAAGATTTAAAAGCTTTATCTCTTTGGAGGTTTTAGCCAGTAGTCTGAGTCTTTGGTTTGTCCGAGTCTTTTGCCTATTGAGTAGTTTTAGTGTTATGAATTAGGATATAGTGGTTGAATTATTCATTTGTAAAAGTAGGGATGGAAACAGGTAAGGCCAGGCCAGGCTTTTACCTTAACAGGCCAGACCTGTATAATAGCAAACTGGCCTGAGCCTGGCCTGTGGCCTGTTATAGGCTTTGTTCTTGGTCTGAGCCTGGCCTGGCCTGCGGCTTGTTTACAAAACCTGTAATTTAATTCGATTATCCAAAATACTTCTAATATATAAAATATAATAATTTAATTTGAATATTTGATCATCCAAAATAAAAATAAAAATAAAAATATACATACATAAAATATGTAATGATATAATGAAACAGATTTGTGGTTTGTTGGCTATTAGGGTGTAGATAAGAGTTTGCTCAGTCGAAGTCTTAGATTCAAAACTCGATTTTGATATTTTATATATATTGTAATTTTAACAGGCACAGGTCGGCCTGTCAGGCTTCACAGGCTTTATATTGAGCCTGAGCCTGGCCTAATAAGAAAAATAGGCTTTCAAAAGGGCCTGATTATTATTTTATTTTTATACAAGCCAGGCCAAATACAGGTCAGGCCACAGGCCGCCTGGCCTATTTCCATCCCTATGTAAAAGCCTATAAATAGTCTCTGTTCCTTTTCGTTAATCATCAATTAAAAAGGCTTTTGTGTTCTCTCTTATCACCGTAGCATATATTTCCTTTTCAAGCTTCTTTTATTTCTCTTGTCACGGCAACATGGAGAAACTAGAGAAAGCTGGCTTTTGAGTTTGAAGAATTTTAGACTTGTTTGTCCTTTGGCAATTCAGTTCTATAATAATCATTAAAAATTTACATCGGAGCAGTTTCATTTTGGGCACATAGCGTTCAGTATACACGGAAGAAGCTATGTGGCAATTTAAAAGCCGACTGCTATGGTGTTAAAGGTTGGTCCTTTCCGTTTCTGAGAACGTAGAAGAGGAGCAATTTTACAGTTTCCTGCGTTCCCCTTCTGTTGCATTCCACGAAGTTATCCAGGTTCCTCTAATAAGCTTCAGATTTGAATTAGGTGTTGCATTCCACGAAGTTACCTAGGTTAGTCCCTAGGGATTTATAGAGGAGGCTAGATTCTGAGCTGAGTTAATGTCCGGATCAGTGTTCTTTTTGAGTATTTATGTCGTCTTTTATAGTTAAGGCTTGAAGGAATAAGACATACTAACCAACATTGTTTTTCCTCAGCTTTAAACTCCTTTCCTTGGTGATGAAAGCTTTATGATGGGGTAGTGAATCAAAAGTAATGGGGTTTATGCATTGATCTAAAGTTCGATTCCTTTTCTGATAGGATGTGTTTGGTTGAGGGTGTTCTTTGATAACCTTGGGCATGTGATTACCAGGTAATCACATGACCAAGGTTATAGGGAATAAGATATAACCTAATGCTGTTTGGTTTAATCTTTGGTAATGGGACAAAAACTTGTTTGGTTGAAGGTTTTAATATATAACCTAATATGACAATTACTATATTATCCCTAATAAATATACTCTTAAAGCTACAGTAGTTGTTTTAAAATATAGTTGAGTTAAAAGAACGTCATGATTCGATTCTTTACTGTGATATATATTGATGTTAATTTGTTTTCTCGAGCAAACTATAGATTTAGTATTGGACGATTTTATCGGGACAGATTTGAAAAAGAGGGAAGTTGTTCTCGAAAATAAAAGAAAAGAGAAACGATGAAGTAAAAATAGTGTTTTTTTGCACTAAATTCCCTTCACATTTGCTTCAACTAATAATGGAACCTTTTTCTCTAGTGGGATAAGTGCTCATGGCACTATTTTAACTAATTAACAAAGAATTATGAGCAACAGCTATTAAAAAAATCCTTTTTCCATTAATCATTAAAAGAGCATCCATTACATTTTACCTTGAGAATACTTTTATTTCAGCACTGCTGTAACAGTTAACATTCACAATTAGACAGCCAAAGAGAATAACACTTTTGAGTTGTGATAAACAAACTAATTATGCATTCAGCAATTTAACTAATTTTCAAGAACTGATCCTTTCCCATTAGATTGAATGAAAAGCTTGTGCCAACAAAAGAGGGAAAAGAAAGGAGTTGTTGTTGATTGAATCGTGACCTTCTTGTCTGTAAAGCTCTTTTCTCAGTGATTCATCCGCAAAAATCAAACAAACACCTGAAAGATTGGAGGTTAGCATCCTTTGGTTCTCTTAATTGTCCAAAACAACAAAAATTTATCAGCACACATGTATATTAGTATTAATAAAATAAGGAAATATAAGTCAGTTTATTCTCTAATTTAACTGTGATCATAAAATTATTATTGCAACAAAGCATCATTTAATATATAAAGTAGATGCAACATCTAAGACATAGATTTACTAGTAAGGGCAACACAAATTAAACAAGTAGCCCTAAGTTTAAGAAATGTGCATCAACAATCAACCCCTGATGCATGTTTTGGTTCCTGACATCCCCAAGCACCTCACCTAATCATATCCAAGGCCAGTTATTGTTCATGGCAAGCATAGATTGGGAAGGCTAAAATTGTCTGTTTATCCTTATATATCCACCCTACAACACATCGCTCACTCTCTTCATGGAAGGCAAATTATATGCTTCATTCTTCTTCGCATGTTTCTACTAGCATTCACAATTGTGGCTGCGGTGCAGTATATGCAAGTACTCCTTTCTGAGAGAATGAAATAGAAGCTATGGAGAAAAAGTATATGAAATTTGACATTTGATACCATATTATCAGTGAACAACAAAACCTTGAAGATACCAGCTTTCTCTCCTGCAATTTTGCCCAGTGTATTTCCTGCTCATGGAGTGTTGTAACAAAAAACAGTTTAGAAATGCCCCAAATATCATCATTTTGAAGACATCTTTTCAATCCAAATCAGATTTTGATCATTTCATCAATTATGTGTAGTATAGGATATGGAGAAATAAGATACTTTTACTTTCTGATTGCTACCATTGTTTATTGGTGATTGCCCCAAATTGTGCAAGAATAACTAGTACATTCTAGTTTACAAAAATAGTTGACATAAGCTAAGGGCACGTGATAGGGAGGTTAGGAACTAACCAAGTTCAACACAGCTAGATAGAAATAATTCAATCCAAGTTCAAAAAGACTTGCATTTAATAAAACACATACTTCAATAGGTAGAAAGTAAAGTTCAAATGTTCCAAAGCAACTCTATCAAGTACAATTAAAAGAGTGAGCATAACTGATTATTGAGTAAAGTAGAGGACTATATTTCAGAAGGTATCAAGAAAAAAGGACAATATTAATAAATACCTGTGAAGAATGCTAGGGTTGTCTATCAGAAGGTATCAAGAAAAAAATACTTTAGAAGGTGATCATGAAATTAAAAGGCCAATATCAAAAAACCACAACTACTTCAGAAGGTATCAAGAAGGTAAAAGATTGAGACAAATACTTCAGAAGTTATCAAGAAAAAGGGACAATATCAATCAAACACAACTAACATATGTCAGTGCCGTAGAAAAAATCAAGAGATGGAAAGTGTGAAGGCCTATGAACACGAATTAAAAAACATGCATTTACATGGCTAGATGAAGACATGAATTAAAATCTCGCAACTTGGAAGTGTGAATGCCTATGAAAAAATCAGGAGATGGAAAAAAACAAGCATGAGAATCCTGTGAAAAAATCAGGAGATCATCTTCATGAAAAAATCAAAAAANTATTTTTTTCGAGATGGACCACGGTAGCATAGAACAAAGATTCTAGAGAAGGGAAGGAAAACCTGGAGGTTGCGATCGTGCGCTGCTAGGATCTCGACGCTGTGATCGCCCTTCGAATCGGAGCGTGGAGTCGCGTGGAGTCGCCGCTGTGAATCGCCTCTGCTAGGGCTGAGAATCGCCTCTGCTCGCGTGGACTCAGGAGTCGCCGCTGTGAATCACCTCTGCTAGGGTTTGGAATCGCCTCTGCTCGCGTGGAGTCGGGACTCGGGAATCGCCTCTGCTCGCTGGAACGCGAAGAGTCGGGAGTCGCTGGCGGAGTGGGCGCGTGAGTGAAGGAAATAATATTTATTAGGGTAGCCTTGTAATTAAATCAATTATTAGGGGTATCTGTGTCATAAATAAGAAATACTGAAGGGTAATTTTGGAAAGAAAATTGTCTTAACCCCGGAATTGAGAAAAACCAGGCTTTCCCTTGGTTTTCTGATTCGGGATTATATGACCCATTTTGCTGATGTGGTGGGTATATTTGATTACCTGGGAATTCTTCATTACCTAAACCAAACAAAGTTATCAATGATAACCTTGGACAAATAACCAAGGTTATCACTAATCACCCTGAACCAAACGCACCCTTAGAGGTATTAGAATATCTTACAAAAATACACTTTCTACCCCTGGGTCCTAATTTTTTATATTTGTGAGTCTTGTCATGAATATAAGCAGCTGACCCCCATGGTCTCAGATTACTTAAATCTGGTTTTCTATCTGTCCAAAGTTCATATGGAGTAGATGGAACAAATTTAGAAGACACTTAGTTAAGTATGTAGGTTGCTGCCAATAATGCATCTTCCCAATAGAAAATAGGCAAATTAGTTTGAGCCATCATCGACCTAACCATTTCAAGAAGAGTTTGATTTCTTCTTTCAACAACTCCATTTTACTGTGAAGTCCCAGGTATAGTTAACTGTCTAACAATCCATTTCTCATTACATATTGTCTTGAACTGATCAGACAAATATTCACCTTCACGATCAGTGCGAAAGGTTTTAACCTTACGTTCCAATTGATTCTCAACTTCGTTTAAGTAACGATTAAAACAATCTAATGCTTCAGATTTATGAGAAATCAAATACACATGACCAAAACACGTGAAATCATCAATAAATGTAATGAAATAAGAACTTCCATGTCTAGCCTTCATGTTCATTGGACCACAAATATTCGAATGAATCAATTGCAATGGTGATTCAACCCTAATAGCCTTACCAAATGGTTTCCTAGTTGCTTTTCCAACAAGACAATGCTCACATACAGACAAGTCAACTTTAGCACGAGTGTCAAGCAGACCCTCTCTTACTGATGTGGACCAAGGAGGGGATACAAGCTTACAAGACAAAGCCATAGAGGAAGAGGCATTGAAAGGAATTGGAGGACCCATGACAAGATCCAAGACTAAGATAATGAAGCAAGCTTTGGAAGGCTTAATAATGGAGCTCAAGGAGAAGAAGGATCAATGCACAATGGAGGCAACAACTAAATGGATCACATTCCTTCAAATTGAAAGAGAAATTGAGCCCACATGAAGACAAAACTTGAAGGCCCAAAACCACTTGATCCAAGATGCATTCAAGGGCTACAAGTGTCCAATTTTCGTGGGTATTTTTGGAGGAATTTTCTGAAGTTATCTTTGATGTCTTTTGGTGGGTTTTTAATGCTTTTGGGAGTTCCTAAGCTAGTATTAGGGAATTGTGGGAAATAAATATCATGCATGCATGCATGCATGATAATGGTGCATAATTAGTGCTTAGTGGGAAGTGTGGTAGAGGTTAATATTTCAACCTCCACTAAGTCTATATATAGGAGAACTCTTGTATGGCCAAGGCATGTTAAGTTGGAATGAAATCAGAGTTTTCTCTATTGTGAGAGCTTCCTTTGGTTCTTAGGCAAAGAACTAATCGTGATCTTATCAAGGCAACTTGTGGCGATCGAAACCCCCATGACTTATCACTCACCCTCTCATCTTTCTTGAGTGTGGCGTCAATATCCTTCCCTACATCTGAATTTCAAGGCGATCCATTCCAAGGTGCTTATCATTTGGTATCAGAGCCAGGTTCCTTGATTTTCAGGTTTGCGTTTTGTTCTTCTTCATTTGTGTTCTTGTTCATCTTTGTTAATATCTCATCCATAGTATTCCATTGGTGTTTTCATTCTCCAACTCTATTTATCGCTTCTCTATTTGGGTCCTAAACTCAAAAAAAAAAAAAAGAGTTGAAAAAAAAAAAAGGTGTTACTTGAGTCATTGTGTTTTTTGACTGAAGAAAAAAAAAAGGACAAAAAGGAAATTCGAAAAAAAAAAACAAAAAAAAAAAGAAGGAAGATCGGTGAATTGAAAGGACCCAATATTTCTCTCATTGCTCTTGATCGTTGCTGAATTTCTTGTTCTAACCGTTTATTTCTCTTGTTCTACTCATATTCTCTTGTTGGTTTCTTGCTCACTTGAGTGTCTACTTGTTGTCTTGAGAAAATCGTTGATAAGGTTCTTTTCTTAAGGGCTTATAAAGGAAGCTGAGTGGATAAATTTGAGTGCAACCACGTGAGGCGAGTGGTGAGGTCTTTCTAACATTTCTTGTGTAATTTTCCTTGTCATCTTTTTTTTTTTTTTTGTTGCAAGCATGAGTGGGGAAAACTCCCCTAGGCAAGATCCTAATAGGCTTCAAATGGAGGCGCTTACTCAACACTTTGAGAGAATGCTTCAAAGACAACTTGAAGGCTTACATGAAATGATGGACCGACTTGAAGGAGGAAGAGTTTCCAACCATGGGGGAAATTCTAATCATGAAGAATCTCATCCGGGAAGTGACCTATTCTATTGTTCTCCAAGAGAAAGAAGGAGGCGTGAAGGGGGACGAAGACACGAAAGAGGAGGTAGAAACCATCAACATGAAGACGATCTAAGAGGGGTGAAAGTCAAGGTACCTTCCTTCCAAGGGAGGAATGACCCCGACACATATCTTGAGTGGGAAATGAAAATAGAGCAAATCTTCTCATGCCACAATTACCCTGATGCAAAGAAAGTGAAGGTGGCTGCCCTTGAGTTCACCGATTATGCTTTAATTTGGTGGGATCAAATGCAAAAGGAGAGAAGAAGGTATGGAGAGCACCCTATCAACACTTGGGGTGAAATGAAGACTTTGATGAGAAGGAGATTTGTGCCTTCCCACTACCATAGGGAGTTGCACAACAAATTGCAAAGACTCATCCAAGGGAGTAGGAGTGTGGATGAGTATTACAAGGAGATGGAGGTGGCTTTGATTAGGGCCAATATTGAGGAGGAAAGAGAAGCAACTATGGCTCGATTTCTCCATGGCCTAAACCGAGATATTGGAGACATTGTAGAGCTACAACATTATGTGGAGCTTGAAGACTTAGTTCATCAAGCAATGAAAGTGGAGCAACAATTAAAGAGAAAGGGCGTTATGAAAAGACCATCTTCTTCAAACTACTCTTCAAATTGGAAGGACAAGCCAAAGAAGGAGGGTTCCTCTTCTAATTCAAAGGAGGTAACAAGCGCTAAGAAGCCTTTTCCTACTACTACTTCTTCTACTTCTAAGAGCAGGGATATCAAGTGCTTCAAGTGTTTGGGAAAAGGACATATCGCATCCGAATGCCCGAATAAGAAGACTATGGTGGTTAGGGATAATGGGAGCATCTCTAGTGAAGAAACTTCTTCTCATTCTTCTTCTTCAAGCGATGAGGAACATGATGGAGCAGCCTATGCGCAAGATGGCGATCTCTTGGTGGTTAGAAGGTTATTAGGAAGTCAAGCCAAGGAGCATGAGGAGGACCAAAGAGAGAATATTTTTCATACTCGTTGCCTTATTCAAGGTAAAACATGCTCTATGATCATTGATGGTGGAAGTTGCACCAATGTGGCAAGCACTAGGTTGGTTACCAAACTCAACCTCAAGACTACACCGCATGCAAGACCATATAAACTCCAATGGCTAAGTAATAGTGGTGAATTGGTGGTGAATCAACAAGTGATGATTAATTTCTCCATTGGAAAATATGAAGATCAAGTTCTATGTGATATTGTACCTATGGAGGCAAGCCACATTCTTCTTGGAAGACCTTGGCAGTTTGATAGGCGAGCTCACCATGATGGATTCTCCAACAAGTTCTCATTTCTTCACAATTCCCACAAAGTCATACTTGTACCATTATCACCTAGGGAGGTTTGTGCGGATCAAAAAAAAATGCGAGAGAAAAGAGAAAAAGAAGAGCGAGAGCTTAAGAAAAAGAAAGGAGAGAATGAGGAAAAGAAAGAGAGAATGAGGAAAGAAAAAAAAAGAGAGAATGAGGAAAAGAAAAGAGAGAACGAGGAAAAGAAAGAGAGAAGAATAGAAAATCTGTTTGCAAGAGGAAGTGAGGTGAAGAGAGCTTATTTGACAAGGCAACCTATATTTCTTCTTTTGTGCAAGGAAACTTACTTGGAAACTAATACTAACTCCTTGCCCAGTGATGTTGTTGCTATTTTGCAGGACTTTGAGGATGTGTTTCCCCAGGAAGTACCTCACGGTTTGCCACCAATGAGGGGAATAGAACACCAAATGGACCTTATTCCTGGTGCTTCTCTTCCCAATAGGCCTGCCTATAGGAGCAACCCTCAAGAAACAAAGGAGATACAGAATCAAGTGGAGGAGTTATTACAAAAAGGATGGGTAAGAGAGAGCTTAAGTCCTTGTGCTGTACCAGTAATTTTGGTACCTAAAAAGGATGGATCATGGAGGATGTGCACGGACTGTAGAGCTATCAACAACATCACAATTCGGTATCGACATCCTATCCCTAGACTTGATGATTTACTTGATGAATTGCATGGTGCTTGCTTCTTTACTAAGATTGATTTGAAAAGTGGGTACCATCAAATTAGGATAAGGGAAGGGGATGAATGGAAAACTGCTTTCAAAACTAAATATGGATTGTATGAATGGTTGGTAATGCCTTTTGGGTTAACTAATGCGCCAAGCACTTTTATGAGGCTTATGAACCATGTTTTACGAGAATTCCTAGGAAAATTTGTGGTAGTATACTTTGATGATATTTTGGTATATTCCAAGAGTTTGGTTGAGCATGTAGCACATCTCAAATCTGTCTTGCATGTCCTTAGAAAGGAGAGACTGTATGCTAACTTAGAAAAGTGTTCTTTTTGCACTGATCATGTGGTTTTTCTTGGATTTGTCATAAGTTCTAAAGGAGTGCAGGTTGATGAAGAGAAGGTTAAGGCCATTAGAGATTGGCCAACCCCCAAAACTGTGAGTGAGGTTAGGAGCTTCCATGGGTTGGCAAGTTTCTATAGAAGGTTTGTGAAGGATTTTAGCACACTGGCAGCACCCCTAAATGAAATTGTCAAGAAAAATATGAGTTTTAAGTGGGGAGAGAATCAAGAAAATGCATTTCAAGCACTTAAGGACAAACTCACACATGCACCCATTCTTGCTTTGCCTGATTTTTCCAAATCATTTGAAATTGAATGTGATGCATCTCATGTGGGTATTGGGGCTGTTTTACTTCAAAATGGACATCCCATTGCATATTTTAGTGAGAAGATAGGTGGCGCCACTCTCAAGAAAGATGAGAGGGTGAGTGATAAGTCATGGGGGTTTCGATCGCCACAAGTTGCCTTGATAAGATCACGATTAGTTCTTTGCCTAAGAACCAAAGGAAGCTCTCACAATAGAGAAAACTCTGATTTCATTCCAACTTAACATGCCTTGGCCATACAAGAGTTCTCCTATATATAGACTTAGTGGAGGTTGAAACATTAACCTCTACCACACTTCCCACTAAGCACTAATTATGCACCATTATCATGCATGCATGCATGCATGATATTTATTTCCCACAATTCCCTAATACTAGCTTAGGAACTCCCAAAAGCATTAAAAACCCACCAAAAGACATCAAAGATAACTTCAAAAAATTCCCCCAAAAATACCCACGAAAATTGGACACTTGTAGCCCTTGAATGCATCTTGGATCAAGTGGTTTTGGGCCTTCAAGTTTTGTCTTCATGTGGGCTCAATTTCTCTTTCAATTTGAAGGAATGTGATCCATTTAGTTGTTGCCTCCATTGTGCATTGATCCTTCTTCTCCTTGAGCTCCATTATTAAGCCTTCCAAAGCTTGCTTCATTCTCTTAGTCTTGGATCTTGTCATGGGTCCTCCAATTCCTTTCAATGCCTCTTCCTCTATGGCTTTGTCTTGTAAGCTTGTATCCCCTCCTTGGTCCACATCACTTACTAATTTATTAATTCTTTCTTGTCCTATATGTCTCATATAGCATGCCAAACTTTATCATTAACATCTGCATCGCTAGTAAGAGTAATGTTTGAAAAACAATCATTATTTCCATAATTAACATCTGGTTCTACATCAAAAATCATGAAACCGTTTGATACATAATTATATCTAATTAACACAGAGTTAATATTAAGTTCCACATGACTATAAAGTTCAAACAATAACCCAATTCAAGAAGACAATTAACGGAAATCAGATTCCGTTGAATCTCAAAAGCATACAGGACATCATGCAGAAACAAGGTACACCCACCACGAAAGTTGAGTTTGCAAGTGCCAATTCCTTTGACTTCAATTCTTGCATTATTTCCACTTATTGCCAACTGGTACTCAATGGTATTCTATGTATGTAGCTCAATCATGAGCTACATGGTTCGTTGTTTCTAAATCTATAATCCATAAAGGATAAGAATTAGCTAACAACAATGAACTAGCAACATAATGCTCATGAGACTTGTTCTTGTTTGGGTTTTGCCCAACAACAGCAATAGTTTCTTTTTCCCTTTCCTTTCTTGAACCATCTTTTCTTATTCTTGGATCCATAACCTTCAGCTACAAAAGCTTGTTTAAAAATCCTTATGGATTTTATTCTCTCCGCCTCTAATGTAATTGACGTGAGACATCAATGAAAGTCTTGATACTTTCACTATGAGTAAGGTTCTGTTTCATCATTTCCCAAGAATCAAGAAGGGAACAAATAACTGCTTGAACCTGTTGTTCATCGGTCAACTCATGGCCAGCAGCCTTCAGCTCCCGAATTATATTCCCCAATACCCTCAGATGTTGGGCCATGGTAATATTTGGGTGCTTTTTATAACTGTCAAACTTAATTGTCAGTTGACGAAGCTTGCTCAAGCTAACTTCACTGCATTTCTCTCTAAGGGCTACCTAGATGGCATGAGTAGATGGTAGTGGCTCATACTCAAATACCAGATCGTCTTCCATTGAACTAATCAATATCCCCTTTGCAGTGGAGTCTTTTTTCTTCCATGCCCTATAGGCATCAAGATCAAGTTTATGCTATGCAGTTGAACCATCAGCAGGTTCTTCCATGAACTGATTTACAGCATCTAGAACTTCCTATTCCTCAAGAATGTATTATATCTTAAGATGTCATATTTTATAGTTATCCCCATATAATATTTCTCCCTTATTCAGTTCAGCTATGATGTTCTTAGTTGTCATGATCTTATCATAAATAAACACATTATTTATTGACTAAGTGTAATTTATATGCATGTAATTTATGATTGACTCATTGTAAATTAGAATTAGTTTACAAAATCAAGTGGTAACTACGTTTTCACTCATCATTCGTATAATCTAATTTAATCAACATTGATCAATTCTATTACACACATCCCATCAAATGAACTAATCATTTGTATTAATGAACTAATCATTATATACACTAATTATTAAATGAACTAATCATTTGTAAGAATGAACTAATCATTTATAAGAATGAACTAATCATTTGTAAGAATTTGTTAACATATAACATGACCTTTTTTTCATAAAATAGCACTGTTTGTACATAACAACAATCTATACCACATGACTTTCATAAACTAAATGGGTCAATACTGTTCGTACATAACGACAATAATAATAATAAAACTTTAACAAATTAAATAAGCTAATATCATTGCTACTAGGACAAACACTAGTGCAGTTATTAATATAATCCATCTTAATTATCTTAGACTTTGCTCTATCTCTTCATTCGCCTCCCTCAACTTATTCTGTCACACATCAGACAAGTCATCGTGTATATCATCCTTGGCATGTGGAATTGAAGAATATTATTGTCAGTACAAAACTGACAATCCAGTAACAAAACTGGTTCATTTCAATTCACATATATATGCATAGAACACAAAGAATCATAAACAAATAAGAAAAACAAATCTTCTTTATTTGAGAAACTCCGGTTGACTAACACACTCGACCGATCGATTTGGAAATTAGAACTCAAGGATTAACTTATTCCTTTGTCCTCATTAGAACTGATCTAATTGGATATCTTATTGTTATTGTTTAATTTTTAGCCCATTTACGTTTAAGTCAAACTTATTAATCAAATCAATTAAACTGATTATAAGTTAGACCAATTGGTCTGGTTAAACCAACCAATGGTTTGAACTAGACCCGACCTCATTGGACCAAACTGATCTGATTAAACTAATAAATGGTTTGAACCAAAATCCGATATGATTGGACCAAACTAATCTGATTAAACCAACTAATGGTAACCAAGTCTAATTAGATAGTTTGGTTCAAATAAAATGAACCAGATAATCAAGATAATCTAACTTATAGTACTCCGGTAAACAGTCAAGGTTGGTGGTTCGATCCTTGCATGGAGAATCTTTCTGCTGCCTTTTTTAAAAAAAAATTATTTGATTTAAATAAATCAAACTTTTCTCCATCTTAATCGATCAACCCATTTTT
>JAGFNQ010004824.1:51143-219831 GCA_024364735.1 Boesenbergia rotunda
AACCTCTTGCCTTTGTCATCTTCCAGGTAATAGTTGCCTCCTGTGAGCTTTCTGGTCATGATGTAAGGTCCACCCCACTGCGGTTCTAGCTTCTCGGGATATCCAACGGGCTTGATCATCTTCCAGACTTTGTCTCCAACTTCAAAACTACGAGCAATCACATGGTGGTTGTATGCTTGTTGCATACGCTACCTTAGGCTAGTAGCCGAGCGGGTGCTTTGTCTCGCACCTCTACCACCAAGTCCAAGTCGATCAGCCGCTCTTGATCATTGTTCGCTTTATTATAGTGCTGCTGCTAGATGGAGTCCTCACCTACTTCCACCGGGATCATAACCCCAGCTCCATACACCAATTGAAAAGGACTCTGACCTGTTCCCTCTCGTGGAGTGGTACGGTAGGACCATAAAATACCAGGGAGTTCTTCGACCTAGCTACCTCCGACGTGCTCTAGATTTATATTGAGTCCTCTAAGGATTTCCTGGTTAATGACTTCAGCTTGGCCATTACCCTGAAGGTATGCTACCGACGTAAAGGCTTGGCGAATACCTAGTCCCTCACACCATTCTTTGAGTTTGCGCCCTACAAACTGTCTTCTATTATCCAACACCAGCTTGTGAGCGATGCCATATCTACAGACAACATCTTTCCATAGGATCTTCATCACCGCAACTTCCGTGATGTGTGCTAGAGGCTCAACTTCCACCCATTTAGATAAGATAGTTTATGAGAACTAGCAAGAACTTCTATTGCTGAGGTCCGATCGGAAATGGACCCACAATGTCCATTCCCCACTGATCGAATGGGCAAGACACTGTGGAGACTCGCAGAGGCTCGTTTGGTCGATGAGTCACGTGTTGATGTCTTTGGCAGGCCTCGCATCCGGCCATGAACTTGAGGGCGTTAGCCTGTAAGGTGGGCCTAAAATACCCTGCCAGGATAATCTTCCTAGACAAAAACCTTCCCCCAATGTGACTTTCACAAATGCCTTCATGTACTTCTCGCATCACATAGTCGACTTCCTCTGGCCCGACACATTTGAGGAGTGGCCGGGCAAAGAATCTCCTGTATAGTTGATCTCCGACCAATGCGAATCTGGCAGCCTGATGACGGAATAATCGAACTCCTTGATCCATGGTTAGAGCGTTCCCGCTGCATAGGAACTCCACATATGAATCTTTCTAGTCGGCTACGGTATTGCCTTCCGCATCTTCTCCAATCTGAGCTACAGTCTCTTCAGGGGTACTAGGCTCATCTAGCTGCCAGACCGAGATGGAGCTGTCCAACTTGGCTAGCTCATCCACCTTGACATTGTCTTCTTGGGAGATCTTCTAAAGAGTAACCTCTGTGAAAGAGGATTTTAACTGCTCATAAAGGGCTACATACCTCTGTATGTGTTCGCACTTTATTTTGAAGTCACCCTTTATTTGTTGTACCACAAGCTGAGAGTCCGAATGTACGACTGTTAGTAGGAGCCCTAGAGCCAATTATGTGATGATTGACTAGGGACATTTTGTATCATATTCTATCATTAATAAAGGCATGGTTATTATACTTACTTTGTATTTGTGCCAAATAACTAAGTATAATAATGTCCTTGGGTAGTAGGTTCTTATCTACATTATATCGATTGGTTGAATCGATAATGAGATGATGTAGAGAACACTACTCTAAACCATTCCTAGTCAAGTATTAATATTCAAGGACAATATTAATGCATGGAGATTAGCATGTAGGTCAACTTATGACTTGAGCTCACAAGTCATGGATATGTGATATCAAGTTGACACATGAATATACATTGGAGAATGTGTACTGAATGACCCACCATGAGAAAGTTTCATAGATTATCATATGAGTGTCATAAACTTTCTCATGTGACTATTAGTATGAATGTCCTTAGACCTGAAGTCACTACGGTTCCCTACATAAGGAGTTATGTACTTTGGTATCGTCAAACGTCACCCGTAACAGGGTGGACTATAAAGGCTATCACTGGGTATGTAATGAATTATGCGGAGGGATGTGAGTGATGTAGATGGGATCTATCCCTCCCATATAACGGGAGTGATATCTGTGGGCCCCTTGATCGAGTAGGACTACTGAAACGCATGACCATGCTCAAATGAGTCAATATGAGATATTGAGCTCATTTGTTTGAGTGAGTCTACTCAGGGATCAAGAAACACAAGATTGATTGAGGATGACATGGTCTATGCCTCATTGGTCAATCTAGATATCAAAGATAGAAGGACAAGGTCATACATTATCATAGTCACGGAGGTTTAGTCGGATCTCGACTTTTCTTGTTACTTGGGTAGCAATGATGCATTGCTAGATGTCGCTCATTGCTTATGTGTCTAAAGCATTTAGGCGCATTACGAACGTCGCAGAACCTATTGGGTCACACACTAAGGACATGATGCTTCGGGAAATCCGAGTTGGGAAATCGGGAGATCTGAGCCCGAGTTGGGAACTCGGGAGGTCAGTTCGGAAGCTTAAGTTGGGAACTCGGGAGCGCGGGCGGGATCTCGGAGCTCGGCAGACTGAGCTTGGAACTCGACAGACTGAGCTGGGAACTCGGCAGACTGAGTCGGAGCTCGGCAGACCGAGTCGGAGCTCGGCAAACCAAGTCGGAGCTCGGCAGACCAAGTCGGAGCTCGGCAGATCGAGTCGGAGCTCGGCAGACTGGGTCGGAGCTCGGCACTCGGGAGACTTGGTCGGAAGCCCGAGAGGCCCGGTCGGGATTATAGGGAAAACTCATTAAAGTGTTTAATGAAGGGAAAGAAAAGATTCTTTTCTTGCATGGGAAAAGATGAAGAGCCACATGAAAAGATGTGCTCTTTATTGGTATTAATGAAGGAAGCCAAAGAGACACAAACCTCTTCATATTTATGGGATGATTATAAAAGAGGGCTTGTGACTTTGGATGAGGTCTTCTTCTTCTTCTTCCCTTGTCTTCTTCCCTCCCTCATCTTCCTCCTTTGGCCAAAACCCTACTGTAGGGTTCTTGGTGTTCTGCGAGCTACCTCAAGTTGCTAGCACAACTAAGGTAGCTCTCCCGAAGTTGAGAGATTGTGTCCGTGTGGATACCAAATAGAGGCATGGACACTTGAATGTGCAAGAGATCCGGCGCACCTTGGACGAGCGGGATAAGCAAAGGGCACGCTCTGAAGGTATATCTTCGTTAGAAGGAGATGTAGATCAACTTTGTACGAGTTTTTCTTTCGCATGGATCGCTCGAGGGGTCTTGTTTCCGCTGCATTTTTTTTTATGTTTTTGTGCTGGGAGAACCCAACATGACGACCCGAGCAGCTCCCACATGCTTAGCTACTTGCAGGCCTGCTAGGATCACCTCGTATTCAGCTTCATTATTGGTGGCTCTGAAGTGGAGTTGAATAGATAAATGTAATGTATCCCCTTGGGGGGAAACCATTAGCACCCCAACTCCACTGTGCATGCTGTTGGAAGACCCATCGACATAGATCTTCTAGACTCCTTCAGCTTCGGGCTTAGGGACAGATTCGAGCATGAAATTCGAAAGGGCCTGTGCCTTGTTGGCAGTACGGGGCTGGTATTCAATCCCGTACTCGCTCAACTCCACCGTCCACCTGATTAGTTGACCCGAGGCTTCCTGATTAGTGAGAACTCTTCCTAGCGGGGGTTGTTGGTGAAAACCACAATTGGGTGTGCTATGAAATATGACCTGAGCCTCCAGGCCATTAAGACCACAGTGTAGGCCAACTTCTCCATTATTGTGTAGTGTGTCTCTGCGTCCTTCAAGAGGTGTCCAAAGAAATAGACCGGGTACTGCACAGTGCCTTCTTCTCAGATAAGTGCAAAGCCTACCGCTTGCTCAGCCGTGGACAGGTAGACGAATAAGGTTTCCCCTTCCATTAGCTTGTAAAGGACGGGGAGCTCGGCCAGGTAAGCTTTCAGATCTGCAAACGCCTTCTCACACTGGTCATCCCAGTCGAACCTAACTGTCTTTCTCAGAATCTTGAAGAAGAGCAGGGTCCCATCGGCAGACTTGGAGATGAACCTGGATAAAGCTGTAATCTTGCCATTTAGCCTCTGTACCTCCTTGAAGTTATGAGGAGAGGGCATGTCAAGGATGGCCTTCACCTTATCTGAATTGGCATCGATCCCCCTCTCTATCACCATGTAGCCCAGGAACCGATCACTTTTTACCTCGAACAAACACTTAGCTGGGTTCAACTTCAGCCAGCTGGCCCTCAAGGTCACGAAGGTCTCTTCCAAGTCGGTTATCATATCTTTACCTTTCTCTCAATGTTCCTCCCGATCTGATGCCTGAAGACCTTGTCCATCATACATTGGTAGGTTGCCCCAGCATTGCGCAAATCGAAAGTCATGATGTTATAGCAATATGTAACATCTGCCATCACAAAGCTAACCTTTTCTTGGTCTTCAGGCGCGAGAGGAACCTGGGAATACCCCTGGTAGGCGTCCAACATGGAAATAAACTCACAACCAGAGGTGGAATCTACTAGTCTATCAATACGAGGCAGAGGGTAGCAGTCTTTAGGGCAGACTTTATTTAGATCTCGAAAGTCAATACAAACTCGCCATTTACCCCCGGGCTTAGGGACAAGCACTACATTAGCTAACCAAGTTGGGAATTGAACTTCTCTTATGTGGTCAGTCTTCAGCAACATGGCGACTTCCTCTCTGATAGCCTTCTCCAGCTCGGGCGTAAAATGCCTTCGTCTCTGCTTTACCGGTCGAGCCCCGAGGGTCACATGCAAATGATGCATGGCCAAGGCTGGGGTGACTCCTTGGATCTCCTCGGTTGCCCAAGTGAATACATCTCGATGGCTCTGCAAGAAGTCGATCAGTTGGTTTCTCAACTCCGGTGGGAGGTTAGCAGCAATCTTTGTAACTCCCCCTGGCTGTTGAGGGTGTATTTGAACTTCTTCTCACTCTACCTCCCTCCGTTCTTCCCTGGGCCCTTCCTCCTCTCGAGGGTTGCCGAGGTCAACTTACAGAGCTGCTTCAGCTTTCAGGTTCTTGCGGGCTTCAGACCTGACCTCCCCACTGTAACATCGCCGAGAAGCCAGCCGATCTCCCTTAACCTCATCTACTTGATCGCCCACTGGGAACTTGATCTTTTGGTGGTAGACTGAGATCACCACCTGGAACACACTGAGCACGGGGCGGCCGAGGATAGCGTTGTAGGATGAGGGCGCATCCACGACCAGGAAGGGAGTCCTCCTAGTCTGCTCCAGCATGTCATCTCCCAATGATAGAGATAGGGAGATCTGGCCTATCGGCTGCACCTGGTACCCCGTGAAGCCGAAGAGTGGAGTGGATACCGGCTGCAGCTCATCCTCGTCGATCTGCATCTGATCCAGGGCCGCCTTGTACAGGATGTTCACAGTACTACATGTATCCACGAAGGCACACTTAACTTCATAATTAGCTATGTGTGCGAGAATTACCAAGGCATCCTCATGAGGTGTCTCCATGTCCTCCACGTCATCTGGACCGAATGAGATGACAGGGTCTCTGCATTGGCTACTGCTTGTTCCGATGGAGTAATTCTCTAGCCGTCGAGTATGAGCCTTCCTTGCCCGGTTCGAGTCTCCTCTGGTAGGACCTCCAGAGATCACTCCTACGTAGCCCGAAGGAGGGCCTCGCATAGGGGTCTTGCCAGTCCTGGGGTCTCGCTCAGGAGAGGGGGATTGATGAGGCTCCACCTCCCAACTTCTCCCCCTAGAACGTGATCAGGATGGTCGTCGGTTTCCTTCCCCTCCTGACGGCCGCTTGCGGGGGGGGGGGGGGAAGACTTGTTCGCGGGGACCTCCAGCGATACCCCGTTTTCTTCCATCATTTTCGAGGCTTGTCATCTGCTTCCTCCACCATCCTCTTTTTCAAGGCGTAGCACTCTTCTGTGGAGTGCATGGTATTGCCATAGAAATCACAGTACTTCTTCGGCGGCTCTAGTTCTTGAGTATCCACCGTCTCTACGAGTCTTTTCTTACCAGCCCAGTGATCCCTCCCTAACCGAGAGTCGTTTGCCCGGACCAGTGCTGGTGGTTCCTTTCTCTCCGACCGGACCATGGTTGGTGCAAGAGCTCCGGCTAGTTCTTTACGGCGGGCATGATGCACTTCTTCGACGTTGACATGCTTGATGGAGTGCCCCAACAAGTCGTCGAAGCTAGTTGGCGGCTTCTTTACCAAGGATCGAAAGAAGTCCCCCTCAGAGAAACCCTCAGTGAAGGCGCTGACCAGGATCTTTGATATCATGGTTGACACATCTTGCGCAACTCGATTGAACCTCTATATGTAATCCTTCAGAGGTTCATTTGCCTTATACTTGAGGGTAAAGAGATTCAACGTCGTCTTCTGATATTGACGGCTGCTTGCAAAGTGATGCAAGAACGCGGTTCTAAACTCCTGAAAAGTGTTTATAGATCCCTGCGACAGTCTTTGGAACCATCTCTGAACGACTCCTAACAAAGTGTTCAAGAACACTCGACACTTAACACCGTCTGTATACTGGTGCAAAAGGGCCGCATTCTCGAATTTGCAGACATGATCCTCAAGATCTATCTTCCTATCGTAGTCGGCAATTCTGGGTCCGTGGAACTGCTTCGGCATGAGATCTTCTACGATCTCCAGTGAGAAAGGAGTAGAGGGTGCCTTCAGGAAGGCTTTAGGTTCCTCTCACTTCCCCAGTCCTTTTTCCTGCCTCAGGGCGCTTGATGCTACGGAGTTGGCCTTCTCCAAGTCTCCCAAGGAATCTTGTCGGTGTACCGGGATTGCTCTGGCGTGTCCCACCGGTGATGAGACAGATCTTCGGTGTTAGGGATGCGAGGTGGAGATCCTAGGGATCTCCCCTTGCCTAGAGGCCACTCATCATGAGGTAGCTTGCTCGATTTGGACTCGATGGGCCTTAACACATAGCTTCTTCATTCCACGTGTCAGCCATGAGATGCTCAACCCCATCAATAGATATACAAGCTATAAAGAAATAATAGGATACAGTCTCAAGAAGATATCAGATTATGCATAACAGAAGTATTGAATGAATGTACATACCAGAGTCAGTCTATCCTGATCATACAAGGCTCATATCATACAAGCATGTGCAGAGTCATCGAACCAAACACATAATATCTCCTTTATGTGCATGTCAAACATATGCAGCAAACGAATGCAGCAATCACAATCAAATGTACAATGCATCATATGCACATGATATAATGATATGGTCACCCTTGACACCAGTCAAGCTATCGAGACATGTCACATGTGTCGCTCGAGTGGGTAGGACTATGACACCGTACGCACTCTGCCATCATTGCTCATGAGTGACCAAGTGAGATAGGATGCTGGTAGAGTAAACACTATGCCCCATGTCAAAATGAGGGAGATATTGTTGGGGTTGCAAGGTTGCAAACATAGTCCCACATCTAAAAACACATGGAAAGATCATAGGCTTATAAGGAATAATGATATCTTCATTGGCATGAGGCCTTTTAGGAGAGCCCAAGAGCAAAACTATGAGGGCTTAGGCCCAAAGTGGACAATATCATACCATTGTGGAGATATCTAAATTCCTTTTAGTCCTAACAAGTGGTATCAGAGCCAGGTCGCTCTTCATGATCCAGATCTAACCATGTGGGTTAAGCCTTAAATAAAGGATGTGTAGGCTTCCATGTCTTGATCAAGAGGACCAAACACTAGGCAGAGAAGTCCTAGTTGCGGCTAGGCAGTAAAGTTCTAGTAGGTCGGGTGAACCGAGTGGCAGAAAGTCCTGGTAGGTTGAGGGATCAGACATCAAAACGGAAAGGGTTTCCGCTTGTTGGGGGCATGTGGTCCTTTGTTTGAGGGGGGGATTGTTGGCGTTGCAAGGTTGCAAACATAGTCCCACATCTAAAAACACATGGAAAGATCATAGGCTTATAAGTAATAATGATATCTCCATTGACATGAGACCTTTTGGGAGAGCCCAAGAGCAAAACCATGAGGACTTAGGCCCAAAGTGGACAATATCATACCATTATGGAGATATCTAAATTCCTTTTGGTCCTAACATATATCTCTCTTATCTCCTCATATCACTGGAAAGAGGAGGGATCCCTATCTGCTATCACACTCCGGAACCACTATCCATGAGCGACCGAGAGGAGCAATACAAAGCAACATGCAACAATGTAGTGATGGTACATGACTCTAGCACATGTAACCTCCACTAGGTCATCAATACATAACTTAACCTAACATGCACAAGTTGAACATATGTATCATAACTTAACTATCATACATCTAGGTACACATGCAAGTATAACTAGAATCAATCAACACAGATATTGTAATGACTCGGCCCGTCGACTCGACCCCTTGGCCCCTTGGGCGGCCAAATTCCATTTGTGATGGCCCAACAACCTGGCCCCTTTGGTCGTCAACCGTCGACCGTCGTTACTCACAAGAACTTCCCACCCCTGGCCAGTGTATTTTTGTCTTCCCCAGGATTCGAACTCTAGACCTCCAGGCTAAGTACTAAAGTTTATGAATCCTGGTAGCCAAGTGAGCACGCTCACTTGGCTACCAGGATTCATAAACTTTAGTACTTAGCCTGGAGGTCTAGAGTTCGAATCCTGGGGAAGGCAAAAATCCACTGGCCAGGGGTGGGAAGTTCTTGTGAGTAACGACGGTCGACGGTCGACGACCAAAGGGGCCAGGTTGTTGGGCTGCCAAAAATGAAATTTGGCCTCCCAAAGGGCCAAGGGGTCGGGTCGATGGGCCAGGTCGTTACAATAAAAAGGAGCATTTTTATTGTAACGACCCGGTGTTGGTGCAAGTTGCATCAATGATGTTCTCCTCTAAGTGTTTTAATGTTTGACAATTTACTTAAGTCAGTGACACATTGAACAGACAAAGGGGAGTTAAGAGAGGAGTAACCAAAGTGGAAGGAAGTCCTAATAAACCTAGGCAATAAGTCCTGGTTCAGGGAATTGGGTACTAAGTCCTGATCGAGGATTGGGCACTAAGTCCTGGCAAAGGGATGGGCACCGAAGACCTGCTCGGAAGGTGGGCACTAAGTCCTGGTCGGGGATTGGGCAAGAAGACCTGGCCGAGGGTTGGGCACCGAAGACCTGGTTCAGGGAATTAGGCACGAAGACTTGGCTGAGGGTTGGACACCTAAGTCCTGGACCTAGGGTTTGGGCACGAAGTCTTGGTCTGAGGGACTGAGCAACTTAGCTGAGCGATGACTAAGGACAGAAGTAGAGACGGGTCAGGGTTCGGGCGTCTCGAGGTCCGGAAGTATCGGAAGCTAAGCAAAAGTCCACCCGAAGGACTGGGTGGCAACCGTCTCCTGAAAGGAGCAGGTGAAAGGCGCGTTCTCGGGGGTGGGAACTTGCATCAGTTCGACCTAGGGTTTCGTGGAAATCCAAAGTCAGAACCAAGTCCTTAAGGTTAAGAATGTGTGTATATTTGCTTTGTATATGTGTATCTTGCAGGTACCAAGATTGGAAGACAAAGCAGATAAAACATGGCTGGAGGCTTTAAAGCTGGGCGCCCCCATTGATGGGGGCACCCAAACCAAAGAAGGAAAAAAGCAGTATAGTGAAGAAGGTAGAATAGGCTTCAAGCGGGGCACCCGGGAGGTCCGGGGCGCCCGGGTTCAAAGCTGTTTTGCTGTTGCGAGTTCGAAGCAGGAGATTAGCGTTGACTGGGGTCAAGCTAGGCGCCCAGGAGGTCCGGGGCGCCCTGATCAGAGGTTTTATCAGCTGCGGCGAGGTCGGCGCGGGGATAAGATTTGACCAGGTTTATAGGGGCACCCCCAACGTCCAGGGCGCCCGTATGAAGCCTATATAAGGGGTTTCGACCCCTCTGCTTCAAACACAACTGCTAAGTGCTATTCTGATCATTTTGACCGACGACAACGCGCTAAAGACGAGGCTCTATGACTGGGAGACTCCAGGAGGAAGTGCGCGGCACTTCGGAGGTCCAGATCGGTCGAGTTTCAGATTCTTGTTCGGTTTGCTTTTATTTGTTCCGTACTTAACTTCCAATATTGTTGCTTGTAACTATACACTGTAAGATGGGTTTTCTCCACCTCCGGAAATTTCGAAAAGGAGACCAATAGTGGACTCACGCCGAGTACATAGGCCTTGGACGTACTGACCCTAGGGGGTTGGGAACCAAGTAAATAAATCCCGCTGTGTCCGTTTGTATTGTTTTTCTTATTCTGCTTTACTTTTCCGCTGTGCTGCTAACTCTGATCTTAGAACGTTAGAAAGATTTACGAAGTTTACCGAAAGATTTTCACGTTCGATATTCACCCCCCCCTCTATCGACGGCACCGATCCTACAAGTGGTATCAGAGTTGAGTCGCTCTTCACCGGACTAACCGCCGACGGAGCAACGACGCCAGGAGTTGAGGGGGAGCCCAAGGGTGAATCAGGTACATTTTTTTAATGTCCATTTTTAAGTTCCATATTATGTGTTTCACGTGCAGGGAGAGAGGGCACTACAAAAATCAGTGCCCTACTCGTAAGACTCGGTTTACACCACCGGCGGCAAAGGGTCACCAGCGCCAGGAGTCCGGAAAAACAAAGATCACGTACAATGCTTCAAGTGCAGAAAATACGGACACTACAAGAACAAATGTCTAACAAAGGTACGTAAAATTTATGTTCCGAAAAGTTTCAAAATTCCTGCACTGTCTTTAGATAATTTAGTTAATTTGTCTAATAAATTAGATTTACTGCATAGTAAAATTAATATCTTGCATGACAAATTAGAAAATGGAGATATGACTAAAATATCTGAAATTAATTATTTAATTCAGAACATTAATTCAGTAATTTCTAAAATAAATTATCATAACTTTAATTCTAATAATGTTAATTCAGATGATTCTAATTCAGATAAATTAAATCCTAAGGATAAATCTGAATTCAAGAGTCTTAAGGATAATTCTAAATTTGAAAATCCTTTAGATAATTATGAATTCAAATTTGAAAATCCATTGTATAACTATGAATTCGAGATTAAAAATCTTATGAATAATCCAGAAATTAATTCTAAAAATCTTAAGAATAATCCAGAAATTAATTCTGAAAACCATAAGGATAATCCAGAAATTAATTCTGAAAACCTTAAGAATAATTCAGAAATTAATTCTGAAAATCTTAAGGATAAGCTAGAGATTAATGTTGAATTTCTTGATAATATTGAAGATAAAATTCTCCTAGATAATAACTTAATCATAGATAATCTTGAAAACTATTACAAAACCTTAACTAGTGGCCCAAATTACTCCTCCTATTTTGAGGATGAGGAGGATATGGAACTATCTAAGATAAAGGCCATAATTAATAAAGTTCACAAAAATTTAAATAAATCAGAATTATTAGAAAAACTTGAAAAGATAGATAAAAATGAAGAAGAAATTTTTGAAATAATGAAAATGATGAATTTAAACCCACAATTATTAATTAATCATTTCAACCTTAATTATTCAAATCAAATTAATTCAATTAATTCAAATTAATTCAATTAATTCAAATTAATTCAAATAAACTTCAATTAATTCAACTAACTCAAATTAATTCAAATTAATTCAAATAAACTTCAATTAATTCAAATTATTCAACCTAATTCAAAATTAAATTAAATTCAAAATTAAATTCAAAATTAAATTAAATTCAAATTAAATTAAATTCAAAATTAAATTAAATTCAAAATTAAATTAAATTCAAAATTAGTTTCAAATTAAATTAAATTCAAATTAAATCTTAATTAAATTAAATTAAATTCAAAATTAAATTAAATTCAAAATTAGTTTCAAATTAAATTAAATTCAAATTAAATCTTAATTAAATTCAAATTAAATCTTAATTAAATTCAAATTAAATTAAATTAAACTTCGATTAAATCTTAATTAAATCAATTAAATTCAATTAAATCTTAATTAAATCAATTCAATCTTAATTTATTCATTTTCAAATTAATTCAAACTTCAATTAATTCTTAATTAACTTGAATCCAACTAAATCTTAAATAAATTAAACTCAAACTAAACTAAAACCTTACCCAAACCGCAACAATTAATTTAATAAAATTAAATATGTCAAAGTGGGTTGACATATTCGCGGGTTCACACGACATGTATCAAATCGGGGATTTGATACATCTTTAGAAACGTAATTAAAATGCTATGGACTTGTTTGACTCATGCATAATTGTCATGTCATGCATTTGCTACTTCTTTGAAATATATGACATATCATTCATATTTAAATTTTATGCATATATTAGAACGGCTATAGGAAAAAGAATAATTGAAACTTGATCATGTTGGTGCAAGTTGCATCAATGATGTTCTCCTCTAAGTGTTTTAATGTTTGACAATAGACTTAAGTCAGTGATACATTGAACAGACAAAGGGGAGCAAAGGAGGAGTAACCTAAGTGGAAGAAAAGTCCTAGTTAACCTAGGCACTAAGACCTGGTGAGTGAAGCTGGGCACCAAGACCTGCTCGGAAGGTGGGCACTAAGTCCTAATCGAGGATTGGACACTAAGTCCTGGCAAAGGACTGGGCACCGAAGACCTGCTTGGAAGGTGGGCACTAAGTCTTGGTCGAGGACTGGGCATGAAGACCTGGCCGAGGGTTGGGCACCGAAGTCCTGGTTCGGGGAATTGGGCACGAAGACCTGGCCGAGGGTTGGGCACGAAGTCTTTGTCCGAGGGACTGAGCATCTTAGCTGAGCGATGACTAAGGACTGAAGTAGAGACGGGTCAGGGTTCGGGCATCTCGAGGTCCGGAAGTATCGGAAGCTAAGCAAAAGTCCACCCGAAGGACTGGGTGCAACCGTCTCCTGAGAGGAGTAGGTGAAAGGTGCGTTCTCGGGGGGTGAGAACTTGCGTTGATTCGACCTAGGGTTTTGTCGAAATTCGAAGTCCGAACCAAGTCCTTAAGGCTAATATTGTATGTATATTTGCTTTGTGTTTGTGTATCTTGCATGTACCAAGAATCGGAGATAAAGCAGGTAACTGGGCTGGAAAGCTTGAGGCCAGGCGCCCCCATCAGTGGGGGCACCCCCACGCATCCAGGGCGCCCCCATCAGTGGGGGCGCCCAAGCTAAAGAAGCAAAAGCAGTGTTTTGTGTGGTAGGCAGAATAGGCTTCAAGCGGGGCGCCCGGGTTCAAAGCTATTTTGCTGCTGCGAGTTTGAAGCAGGAGATTAGCGTTGACTGGGCTCAAGCTAGGCGCCCAGGAGGTCCGGGGAGCCCTTGTCAAAGGCTTTATCAGCTACGGCGAGGTCAGCGCAGGGATAAGGTTTGACCGGGTTTATCGGGGCGCCCCCAGCGTCCAGGGCTCCCGTATGAAGCCTATATAAGGGGCTTCGACCCCTCTGCTTCAAACACAACTGCTGTGAGCTATTCTGATCATTCTGACCGATGACAACGTGCTAAAGATGAGGCTCTATGACCGGGAGGCTCCAGGAGGAAGTGCGCGGCACTTCGGAGGTCCAGATTGGCTGACGCTTCGACATAAGTTGTTTTGGTTTGATTTATATTCTGCAATTCAGTTTAATATCTTTTTGCTTGTAAATCAACTGTAAGACGGGTTTTCTCCTCCTCCGGAAATTTTGGAAAGGAGACCAATAGTTGACTCACGCCGAGTACATAGGCCTTGGACGTACTGACCCTGGGGGGTCGGGAACCAAGTAAATAAATCCCCGCGAGTCTGTCTTGTTTTTATTTTTTCTGTATTTATTCTTCCGCTGTGCTACTAACGTTCTAAGTCTAGAACAATCCAAGTTTTTCTACGATGTTTCCGCGAGAGATTGTCACGGTCAATATTCACCCCCCCTCCATCGACGGCACCGGTCCTACAAGTGGTATCAGAGCTGAGCCGCTCTTCACCGGACTAACCGCCGATGGAGCAACGACGCCAGGAGTTGAGGGGGAGCCCAGGGGTGAATCAGGTGTTGGATCGAGAGAAAATGATAGAGGGGGGGGGGGTGAATATCGTAAGTTGTTTTGGATTGAAAAAGAGAATACGCAGCGGAAAAATTAAAACTAAACAACACACAAACACCAAGATTTTACTTGGTTCGGTGTCGCGGTTGACTCTTACTCCAAGGCCCACGGTCGTTGACCGTTTACTAAGGGCAATTCTATATGTGCGCAAAAAGGTTTACAAATAGATATTACAATTGCAGTATAGTAAACTTAAAAGGACAGCTTTTCATTACTGACGTTCGGTGTGGAATGTATCTCGGAGCAGAGGGCCGTCGTCGGCGCTTGTATCTCGAGTTGGGAGGTTTCCAGAGCAAAGCGCTTGAGTAGAAGAGCGTATTGGCATTGGAAGCAGTGATTGTTGGTAGAAGCCTTGGGGTCGAGGGGCATTTTATAGCCTCCCGGGGCGCCCTGAATGTTGGGGGCGCCCCCCACGTGTCAATCGATCCGGACAAGTCTCGGTCAGCCGTTATCCCTCTAGGATCGGGCTGAGGTTTGACTGGGGGCGCCTGGGATGCAGGGGGCGCCCGAGTTGACATGGTCTCACTGGCTTGATTCTATCCACCTTGCTGGCTTGAGGCCGGGGCGCCCGGAGCATCCGGGGCGCCCGGGAGCACGGGGGCGCCCGGGAGCATGGGGGCGCCTCCCAGAGAGCTTCCGAAGCGATTTCTTTGCTTCACTTATTTTTCCTTGACCTTGGGGGCGCCCGGGACACTGGGGGCGCCCTGCCCAGCTACTTGCCCCTCTCCTTTGGGGTGTTTTGAGCTGCAGAAACACATTCCTTCAGTCCTGCATCCAAGGTTAGTCCAAAACAACACAAAGCAATAGAATATTAGGTTTATATAGCCTTAGCTATCTTGGTTCTGAATTTGGGTCTCCAAAATGTAACCCTAGGTCGAACCGATGCCTACTGTTCCCTCGACGGGGAACGCATCCTCACCTACTCCTCTCAGGAGAATTTACCTGTTGCCAACCGGCTCCTCCGGTTGGACTTTTGCCCAGCAGTCCTTCGTCAGGTGCCTAGCTGTCCTTCGCCAGGTCTTCAGTACCATGCATTCCTTCGCCTGGTGCCCAGCAGTCCTTCGCCAGGTCTTAGGTTCCAAGCAATCCTTCACCTGTTGCCTAGCAGTCCTTCGCTAGGGATTTGTATCCTGGCATTCCTTCGCCAGGTGCCTAGCAGTCCTTCGGTAGGGCTTTGTGTCCTGGCATTCCTTTGCCAGGTGCCTAGCTGTCCTTCGCTAGGGCTTTGTATCCCAACATTCCTTCGCCAGGTGCCTAGCAGCCCTTCGCTAGGTCTTTGTTTGCTGGCAGTCCTTCGCCAGGTGCCTAGCAGCCCTTCGCTAGGACTTTGTTTCCTAGCAGTCCTTCGCCAGGTTCCTAGCATCCCTTCGCCAGGACTTCTTTCTTCACACTCAAGTAACTTTATTAGATCACAAATAAACTTAACTTTGAATCCTTTGCCAATATCAAAACAAGGTTCGATATAGTGCTTCCTGCACCAACAATCTCCCCCTTTTTGATTTATGGCAACACAATTCAAAGTTAAGTTAAAAACTTATAACAGTTAAGAACATCAGGTAAACAATGAAGTATAACTGTTTATGAACAGAATAAATGTAGAGTTAAAAAAAATTCTTTATTTCTCATACTCCCCCTAAAACCCTGAATACTTGTGTTATAAAACACTTAACTTTGACCTTTCCTCCCCCTTTGACATATATCAAAAACATACATGGGCGAACAAGGTTTCTAATAGGGAGTTTTGAGTTTTACCAAAAATAGGTTTTTGACAAGGTGTTTCAAAAAGAGTAAAAGCATTTGTATCAACAAACACTTTTAAAAAGCAAGCCTAAATTTTGTTAAAAGCTTTTACAAAAAAAATTACTTAGGCAAAATTTTGAATCCATATTTCCCTAAAAAATTTCAACTTTGAGAATTGGGAAAATTTTATTTTAAAAGAATTTGCACACTTAGAAGAATATGCTTGGAATTACTTTGTGTATTTAAAAAAAACAAAATCTTTAAGAATTTTCTAGACAAGTTTTTCTCCAAAAAAACTTTACTTAGGAACATTTGCCAACATTTTCAAAAAGTTTTTGCTCAGACAAATTTTGTTTACTAAGAAAAATTTTACTTAGGAAAAACATGCACTTAAAAATATAAAACACTTAGAAATTTTTGCTTTTCGAAAATGAGAAAAAAAATTCCTTTCTCTCTTTCTTGCTCTCCCCCTTGGCTATATATATCAATAAAGAAATATATTTTAAAATAAGTTTTAAGAAAAAGTTTGTGTATCAGAGCCTATGAGTTTTGAAAACATAAAAATACTTAGTATAATTCTTGAAAGCATAGCAAAAGCTTAAATTGCACCAACAAAACTCCACTTTGAAAGGTATTGTGCAATTTTGAAATTTTTTTTGTATTTATAGGCAAATCATTAGAAAATTCACATACTTAGAATACTATTGCCTTAGAAAAGTATTAGTACTTTTTGAAAACATTATATTTTGAAAAATAGAAGTACTTTTGAAAGATATTATGCAATTTTTGAAAAATATAAGTACTTTTGAAAAAATATGCATTTTTGAAAAATATGCAAGTACTTTTGAAAAAAAACAGATTGAGCCTTTTTGGAAAGTCTAAGTACTGTTTTTGAAAACTATTAGACTTTGAAAAATATAAATAATTTTTGAAAAGTATTATGCATTTTGAAAACATAATATTTTACTTGACTAGGTTTCTTTTCCAGTCTGACACAATCCTAGGAAACCTTGTTGACTACAAGGACATTTTCCTAAGTGTCCTGGAAATCTCTCCAACCCAAGTAAATATTATTTCATAAGCCATAAGAATTTTGAAAAATAAAATAATGGTATTTTGAAAGAAAAATTATTTAAGTTCTCAAAAAGATTTTAAACGTGCAGTGCATGAAAACATCTAATTTTGAAAATGTTCAATAATTCTTTTAATTTGATCTCCCCCTAAACTTGACCCAGTCCTAAGAAGCTTGTTGACTACAAGCGATCTTCCTCTGAGTTTTACGGTTTGATTTAAATTATAAGAATTATCTAATAACTTCAAAACAAATAATTAAAAAAAATATTTCAGAAATTCTTCTTTTGACTCAAACTCCCCCTAAATCTGATACATCATAGGAGTCCTTGTAGATCATGAAGTGGACCTTCCTCTGTGTCTTTAAGGTTTATTAAAATCAAAAGAATAATTTTGAATAACCTTCTGAGTATGATAACTTTTAAGGAGATAATTTTTTGAAAACACAACTTGAAATGAAGATAATTTTTTAAAGCATAAGCCCCAAAGAAAATTTTGGAATGATAATGGTTCTTCAACGAGATAGTAATATACCAAGGTTTTTGAGCCAATTTTTGAAAACCTTATTTTGAGATGATACTAAATTTTAGAGCATAAGGTTTTTGAGAATAAATCTAAATTTTTCCAGAAAAAACTCCCCTTGTATCCGACTCGTCTTGACTTTATCTAAGTGCTTGAAGGGTCTTTAGTATTGACTAGGTTTAACTATTTTGACCATGTTTGACTCAGTTGACTATGTTTGACCAATCAATAACTAAATCAAACAAGCCCTAGATTATATTTAGAACGAGTCTATTGTGATATTTAACATGAAATTCAGTATTTTGAAAAAACTGTTAGAGTTGAAAAAGTAGGGTACAGTAAACCGAATTAACTAGAGATAATTTTGAATAACTTTTGAAAGCACTTTGAGTTTTATTTAGAAGGATAGTGAATTATGCTTTTAGGTCCTAGATGTCTCACCCAGTTCTACGTAATCAAGTATGTTAACCTTATGGATTTTTGTGAGACAGGTTTTGATAGAAGTAACGATTTTATTTTGAAAAACTATGATTAGTTTTGAAAAGTTAAATTAATTTTGAAAACCATTTTAATGAATTTTAATTTTATTTTGAAAAAAATGGTTGAATCTACGATTGATTGAAATTTGTGTTAGATTTGAATTTGACAAGAAGTAAATTGAATTTGAATTTCAAAAATTAGCTTCTTGGTCTTGGCGAGGCGCAAGGCCTTCTTTGGCTGTAGCCTTATTGGATCATCAACCCTTTCCTTGACAAAGCCTTTTAGTGAAATTTCATTTTCAAAATTACTTGTTGACAAATTCTGGTCTAACTAGTTTAGATCTTGGATCGGTAGCTTCGGCTAGTTTCACCAATCTAAACAGACCAAGTAGAGTATACTTGA
This sequence comes from Boesenbergia rotunda, assembly GCA_024364735.1. Taxonomy (NCBI): domain Eukaryota; kingdom Viridiplantae; phylum Streptophyta; class Magnoliopsida; order Zingiberales; family Zingiberaceae; genus Boesenbergia; species Boesenbergia rotunda. The sequence goes on from JAGFNQ010004824.1 coordinate 69,377, forward strand.
CCTTATTAGAAGAGGCTTCCCTAACGTACTATCATCTCACCTCCACCCAATACTATGTTGTTTAAATTTCAGTTAATCAGGTCCTTAATCTAACCAATCCTACATCTAAGCATAATAAAATAAACAAGCAAGAAAAGTAATCATCTAAGTCACGTCATAATTGTAATGATATTCTGGGTTTTTAGAATTAGCAAGATTGTGAATTAGGCTTTCTAGCATTTTGACCTTATTTTTCAATATTTCATCTTCTTGTTCCAATTTACTAATGTTTGCTTTAACTAATTTATAAGGTTCAATCATATTATTCAGGGTAAATAATGGATTTTCAAATACTGTAAATTTACCTTTAGATTTCTTTTTGGAGGTCTCCCCCTTGATTTTAGCCATCTTTCTTTTACTTGATTGTTTCTTCAGTATTTTGTAGTGGTCACAAGCCAACCGGACTAGTTTCCGAGGATCTCCTTCTTTGTCGTCAAGTTCTGAGTCTGAGTTGGACTTAGGTACTGGTTGATGCCTCTTTTGCAGTTCTCTTGGAGTTTTCCCTGCAATGAAAACTATACCTTCCTCGACCATTGCAGTATCAGCTTGATTATTTAACATTAATTCAGAAAATGATTCAAAATTAGTTACCGATTTTGTCTCAGAAAACTCGTTGTCTGACTCTGGTTCGATTTTGACGTCGGGTGTCGATTCTGTCGCAGCTACTTGTGCTTGAGCCGAGAATGCAAAATGACTTGCCTGATCTTCCTTATCGTCTGATTCATCCGATGATTCGAGCATCACACCTTCAAAGATCTCAATATCGGAGCTCTCTTCGTGTAGGTTTATTAGCTTCTCCCACATCTCTTTAGCACAGTTGAAGGGTCCGATTTGCTTCAATTCTTCATTAGTTAGGCCACATTGTAGGATTGCAATCGCCTTTGCATCTGCCTCAATCTTCCTCAGAGTTGGTTCGTCCAGTTTATCCCAGGCGATCGAATTTCCATCTTCTGTAGCTACTGAAAACCCTGTTTGGATCATTATCCATAAATCCAGATGGGTCTTTAGGTGGGATTCCATTAGACTTCTCCAGGAGTTGAAATTTTCGCCAGAGAAGAGTGGTGGACGGGCACTGTTCCATTCTTGCTTGGCCATTTAGTTTAATCTTGTACACAAGAGAAATAACAAAAATGTACCAAGACTTGGTCTTGGATTAGTAGTGCGGGAGAGAAAAGATACAACCCAACAAAAATATTGCACGAATTTCGAGGTAAAATAATAATAAAAAGTTATGATAAATTTTTGAAAATGTTAATTTTATCACTTCTGATTAATGATGAAAAAGTAAGAAGTCAATGTTTTAAAAAAACTTTGCTCGAATTAGGGTAGCACGAATTTCGAGAAAAAAATATTAAAATAAAAAAAAATTTTATGACAACTTTTCAAAAATTGATCGTTTTAACAATTCTAACTTATGGTGAAAAAATGAGAATTCAAAATTGAAAAAGGCGAGAAAGATCAAGTGGTGTTGCACCAATCTTGATTAACAAGAAAGAAAAGAAATAAAAAATTATTTTAAAAAAAATCCGAAAATACTCTCAAATTGGTGGTTGCACCAAATTTGAGCTACCCCGCTCTGATATCACTTGTTGGATCGAGAGAAAACGATAGAGGGGGGGGGTGAATATCGTAAGTCGTTTCAGATTGAAAAAGAGAATACGCAGCGGAAAAATTAAAACTAAACAACACACAAAAACCAAGATTTTACTTAGTTCGGAGTCGCTGTCGGCTCCTACTCCAAGGCCCACGGGCGTTGACCGTTTACTGTGGGCAATTCTATATGTGCGCAAAAAGGTTTACAAATAGATATTACAATTGCAGTATAGTAAACTTAAAAGGACAGCTTTTCGTTACCGATGTCCGATGTGGAATGTATCTCGGAGCAGAGGGACGTCGTCGGTGCTTGTATCTCGAGTTGGGAGGTTTCCAGAGGAAAGCGCTTGAGTAGAAGAGCGTATTGGCGTTGGAAGCAGTGATTGTTGTTCGAAACCTTGGGGTCGAGGGGCTTTTTATAGCCTCCCGGGGCACCCTGAATGTTGGGGGCGCCCCCCACGTGTCAATCGATCCGGACAAGTCTCGGTCAGTCGTTATCCCTCTAGGATCGGGCTGAGGTTTGACCGGGGGCGCCCGGGACGCAGGGGCGCCCGGGTTGACATGGTCTCGCTGGATTGATTCTATCCACCTCGCTGGCTAGAGGCCGGGGCGCCCGGAGCATCCGGGGCGCCCGGGAGCATGGGGGCGCCCCCCAGAGAGCTTTCGAAGCGATTTCTTTGCTTCACTTGTTTTGCCATGACCTTGGGGGCGCCTGGGACACTGGGGGCGCCCTACCCAGCTACTTGCCCCTCTCCTTTTGGGCGTTCTGAGCTGCAGAAACACATTCCTTCGATCTTGCATCCAAGGTTAGTCCAAAACAACACAAAGCAATAGAATATTAGGTTTATACAGCCTCAGTTGTCTTGGTTCTAACTTTGGGTCTCCAAAATGGAACCCTAGGTCGAACCGACGCCTACTGTTCCCTCGACGGGGAATGCGTCCTCACCTACTCCTCTCAGGAGAATTTACCTGTTTCCAACCGGCTCCTCTGGTTGGACTTTTGCCCAGCAGTCCTTCACCAGGTGCCCAGCTGTCCTTCGCCAGGTCTTCAGTGCCAAGCAGTCCTTCGCCTGGTGCCCAGCAGTCCTTCGCCAGGTCTTAGGTTCCAAGCAATCCTTCGCCTGGTGCCTAGCAGTCCTTCGCCTGGGCTTTGTATCCTGGCATTCCTTCGCCAGGTGCCTAGCAGTCCTTTGCTAGGGCTTTGTATCCTGGCATTCCTTCGCCAGGTGCCTAGCAGTCCTTCGCTAGGGCTTTGTGTCCTGGCATTCCTTCGCCAGGTGCCTAGCTGTCCTTCGCTAGGGCTTTGTATCCCGACATTCCTTCGCCAGGTGCCTAGCAGCCCTTCGCTAGGTTTTTGTTTCCTGGCAGTCCTTCGCCAGGTGCCTAGCAACCCTTCGCTAGGACTTTGTTTCCTGGCAGTCCTTCGCCAGGTGCCTAGCAGCCCTTCGCTAGGACTTTGATTCCTGGCAATCCTTCGCCAGGAGCCTAGCATCCCTTCGCCAGGACTTCTTTCTGCACACTCAAGTAACTTTATTAGATCACAAATAAACTTAACTTTGAATCCTTTGCCAATATCAAAACAAGGTTCGATATGGTGCTTCCTGCACCAACATCAGTTACATTTTTTTAATGTCCATTTTAAAGTTTCATATTAGTGTTTCACGTGTAGGGAGAGAGGGCACTACAAAAATCAGTGCCCAACTCGTAAGACTCGGTTTACACCACCGGCGGCAAAGGGGGCACCAGCGCCAGGAGTCCGGAAAAACAAAGATCACGTACAATGCTTAAAGTGTGGAAAATACGGACACTACAAGATCAAATGTCCGACAAAGGTATGTAAAATTTACGTTCCGAAAAGTTTCAAAATTCCTGCACTGTCTTTAGATAATTTAGTTAATTTTTCTGATAAATTAGATTTACTACATAGTAAAATTAATATCTTGCATGACAAATTAGAAAATGGAGATATGACTAAAATATCTGAAATTAATTATTTAATTCAGAACATTAATTCAGTAATTTCTAAAATAAATTATCATAACTTTAATTCTAATAATGTTAATTCAGATGATTCTAATTCAGATAAATTAAATCCTAAGGATAAATCTGAATTCAAAAGGCTTAAGGATAATTCTAAATTTGAAAATCCTTTAGATAATTATGAATTCAAATTTGAAAATCCATTGTATAACTATGAATTCGAGATTAAAAATCTTAAGAATAATCCAGAAATTAATTTTGAAAATCTTATGAATAATCCAGAAATTAATTCTGAAAACCTTAAGAATAATCCAGAAATTAATTCTGAAAATCTTAAGGATAATCTAGAGATTAATGTTGAATTTCTTGATAATATTGAAGATAAAATTCTCCTAGATAATAACTTAATTATAGATAATCTTGAAAACTATTACAAAACCTTAACTAGTGACCCAAATTACTCCTCCTATTTTGAGAATACTAAAAGATATAATTTTCAGGATGAGGAGGATATGGAACTATCTAAGATAAATGTCATAATTAATAAAGTTCACAAAGATTCAAATAAATCAGAATTATTAGAAAAACTTGAAAATATAGATAAAGATGAAGAAGAAAATTTTGAAATAATGAAAATGATGAATTTAAACCCACAATTATTAATTAATCATTTCAACCTTAATTATTCAAATCAAATTAATTAAAATTAATTCAATTAATTAAAATTAATTCAATTAATTAAAATTAATTCAAATAAACTTCAATTAATTCAACTAACTCAAATTAATTCAATTAATTCAAATTAATTCAATTAATTCAAATTAATTCAAATAAACTTCAATTCAACTAACTCAAATTAATTCAAATTAATTCGATTAATTCAAATTAATTCAAATAAACTTCAATTAATTCAAATTATTCAAATTAATTCAATTTATTCAACCTAATTCAAAATTAAATTAAATTCAAATTAAATTAAAATTTAATTAAATTAAAATTAAATTAAATTCAAAATTAAATTAAATTCAAATTAAATTAAATTCAAAATTTTATTAAATTCAAATTAAATTAAATTCAAAATTATATTAAATTCAAATTAAATTAAATTCAAATTAAATTAAATTCAAATTAAATTAAATTCAAATTAAATTAAATTCAAAATTAAATTAAATTCAAATTAAATTAAATTAAATTCAAAATTAAATTAAATTTATATTAAATTAAATTCAAAATTAAATTAAATTCAAAATTAAATTAAATTAAATTCAAATTAAATTAAATTGAACTTCAATTAAATCTTAATTAAATCAATTAAATCAATTCAATCTTAATTTATTCATTTTCAAATTAATTCAAACTTCAATTAATTCTTAATTAACTTGAATCCAACTAAATCTTAAATAAATTAAACTCGAACTAAACTAAAACCTTACCCAAACCGCAACAATTAATTTAATAAAATTAAATATGTCAAAGTGGGTTGACATATTCGCGGGTTCACACGACATGTATCAAATCGGGAATTTGATACATCTTTAGAAACGTAATTAAAATGCTTTGGACTTGTTTAACTCATGCATAATTGTCATGCCATGCATTTGCTACTTCTTTTAAATATATGACATGTCATTCATATTTAAATTTTATGCATATATTAGAAAGGCTATAGGAAAATGAATAATTGAAACTTGATCAACCTAGTATTGGGTGGCGGTGAGATGATAGTACGTTAGGGAAGCCTCTTCTAATAAGGTCAAGTATACACTACTTGGTCTCTTTAGACTGATGAAACTAGCCGAAGCTACCGATCCAAGACCCAAACTAGTTAGACCAGAATTTTTCAAAAAGTAATTTTGAAAATGAAATTTCATTAAAAGGCTTTGTCAAGGAAAGGGTTGATGTTCCAATAAGGCTACGGCCAAAGAAGGCCTAGTGCCTCACCAAGACCTGAAAGCCAATTTTTGAAACTCAAATTCAAGTTACTTCTTGTCAAATTCAAATCTAACACAAGCTTCAATTAAATCTTAGAGTTAATAATAAATTAAGAAAAATGATTCAAGCATCTCACAATACACCTATAAGGCAACCATGCTTGTTGTATTGATACATCTAAAATGGGTGAGATATTAAGGACTAAAGAATTGAAAAATATTTTTCAAAATTGTTTTTCAAAATTGTTAGAATATTTTCCTAAAAATATATTTTCAAAATAGTGCTTCAACATAATAATGTTTTTATGGAATTCATGCTTGTCTGATTGATTATACATATTATATATTTTTCAAAAGTATATCTTTTCAAAAATTGTTTGGCTCACTCAATTAGACACAAGCCTCTTAAGACAACACTAAAGTTCCTTAAGACACTTAGATAGAGTCAAACGATGTTAGGTACAGGGGGAGTGGTTTATTCTTTTTCAAAAATTATCCTTGAATAACCACTGTCTTTTAAAACGGTTTTCGAAAACTGGGCTTTAAACACTATTACTTATGTTTTTCGAAAACTATGTCGGATAAATTACCTTAATTTCAAAATATGTTTCGAAATTTCAAAATACATTCAAAGAGTGTGCTTTGTCTTGTTTGATTTTGATAAACCCTAATGACACAGAGGAAGGTCCACTTCATAATCTACAAGGACTCCTAGGATGTGTCAGATTTAGGGGGAGTGTGAATCAATTTTCTGAAAAAGTTTTTTGTAATTAATTGTTTTGAAATTATTAGATAATTCCTTTGATTTGAATCAAACCTTAAGACTCAGAGGAAGAATACTTGTGGTCAACAAGCTTCCCAGGACTGAGTCAAGTTTAGGGGGAGGTCAAATTAAAAGAATTATTTAATAACATATTTTCTTGAACTATATCTTCAAAATCTTGCTAAAAACATAACTATTCTTTCGAAATACTAACAGTTCTTTCCTTAAAAATACCAGTATTTTCAAAAATTCATCTGGTTTTGATCAATTTAAAAAAAAATGTTTATCTTGAGATTAAAAAATTTCCAGGACACTTAGGAAAATGTCCTTGTAGTTAACAAGATTTCCTAGGATTGTGTCAGACTGGAAAAGAAACCTAGTCAAGTAAAAATATTATGTTTTCAAAATGCATAATACTTTTCAAAAATTACTTATTATTTTTCAAAGTCTCGTCTTTTTCAAAAATAGTTAGTACTTGCAAAACTTATATTTTTCAAAATATCTTTCAAAAATGTATCTTTCAAAGTACTTGCACCTTTCAAAACTCAAAGTATTCTTTCAAAAATACGATATTTTCTAAAAAAATGCAATATTGTTTAAGATCAAAATACGTAAATACTTAGTTTTATGCTATGCCTTCAAAAATTTATACTAAGTATTTTCAAAAAGAACCAAATATTCTCATTGTTGGCGCAAGTATTTCTGGTAATTTTTTTTGATGTATGACAAAGGGGGAGAGGTATGCTTAAGTTAGAAAATTTTTTATTTTCGGGTTCTCTCTTACCAAAGGACCATTTAATCAAAATGTTTTTCAAAATAGGAGAAAGTGAAAGTTAGAAATTTTTATTATTTTTCCAGAGGATCAAAAATATATTTTCAAAACTAAGACCATTTTTTAGTTTGATCCCAAGGATAGTAAGTTAGCCCCTTCAACCAATCTAACTTAAAGTTATTGTCAAACATAAAAAACGGGGAGATTGTTGGTGCAAGTTGCATCAATGATGTTCTCCTCTAAGTGTTTTAATGTTTGACAATAGACTTAAGTCAGTGATACATTGAACAGACAAAGGGGAGCAAAGGAGGAGTAACCTAAGTGGAAGAAAAGTCCTAGTTAACCTAGGCACTAAGACCTGGTGAGTGAAGCTGGGCACCAAGACCTGCTCGGAAGGTGGACACTAAGTCCTGATCGAGGATTGGGCACTAAGTCCTGGCAAAGGGCTGGGCACCGAAGACCTGCTCAGAAGGTGGGCACTAAGTCCTGGTCGAGGACTGGGCAAGAAGACCTGGCCGAGGGTTGGGCACCGAAGTCCTGGTTCGGGGAATTGGGTACGAAGACCTGGCTGAGGGTTGGGCAGCTAAGTCCTGGACCTAGGGATTGGGCACGATGTCTTGGTCCGAGGGACTGAGCAACTTAGCTGAGCGATGACTAAGGACAGAAGTAGAGATGGGTCAGGGCTCGGGCGTCTCGAGGTCCGGAAGTATCGGAAGCTAAGCAAAAGACCACCCGAAGGACTGGGTGGCAACCGTCTCCTGAGAAGAATAGGTGAAAGGCGCGTTCTCGGGGGGTGAGAACTTGCGTCGATTCAACCTAGGGTTTTGTGGAAATTCGAAGTCCGAACCAAGTCCTTAAGGCTAATATTGTATGTATATTTGCTTTGAGTTTGTGTATCTTGCAGGTACCAAGAACCGGAGACAAAGCAGGTAACTGGGCTGGAAAGCTTGAGGCCAGGCGCCCCCATCAGTGGGGGTGCCCCCATGCATCCAGGGTGCCCCCATCAGTGGGGGCGCCCAAGCTAAAGAAGGAAAAGCAGTGTTTTGTGTGGTAGGCAGAATAGGCTTCAAGCGGGGCGCCCGGGAGGTCCGGGGCGCCCGGGTTCAAAGCTGTTTTGCTGCTTCGAGTTCGAAGCAGGAGATTAGCATTGACTGGGCTCAACCTAGGTGCCCAGGAGGTCCGGGGTGCCCTGGTCAAGGCTTTATCAGCTGCGGCGAGGTCAGCGTAGGGATAAGGTTTGACCGGGTTTATCGGGGCGCCCCCAGCGTCCAGGGCACCCGTATAAAGCCTATATAAGGGGCTTCGACCCCTCTGCTTCAAACACAACTGCTGTGAGCTATTCTGATCATTCTGACCGACTACAACGCGCTAAAGACGAGGCTCTACGACCGGGAGGCTCCAGGAGGAAGTGCGCGGCACTTCGGAGGTCCAGATCGGCTGACGCTTCGACATAAGTTGTTTTGGTTTGATTTATATTCTGCAATTCAGTTTAATATCTTTTTGCTTGAAAATCAACTGTAAGACGGGTTTTCTCCGCCTCCGAAAATTTCGGAAAGGAGACCAATAGTGGACTCACACCGAGTACATAGGCCTTGGACGTACTGACCCTGGGGGGTCGGGAACCAAGTAAATAAATCCGCGCGAGTCTGTCTTGTTTTTATTTTTTCTGTATTTATTCTTTCGCTGCCCTACTAACGTTCTAAGTCTAGAACAATCCAAGTTTTTCTACGAAGTTTCCACGAGAGATTTTCACGGTCGATATTCACCCCCCCATTGACGGCACCGGTCCTATAGATCAACCTAGTATTGGGTGGCGGTGAGATGATAGTACGTTAGGGAAGCCTCTTCTAATAAGGTCAAGTATACACTACTTGGTCTCTTTAGACTCGTGAAACTAGCCGAAGCTACCGATCCAAGACCCAAATTAGTTAGACCAGAATTTTTCAAAAAGTAATTTTGAAAATGAAATTTCATTAAAAGGCTTTGTCAAGGAAAGGGTTGATGATCCAATAAGGCTACGACCAAAGAAGGCCTAGTGCCTCGCCAAGACCTGGAAGCCAATTTTTGAAACTCAAATTCAAGTTACTTCTTGTCAAATTCAAATCTAACACAAGCTTCAATTAAATCTTAGAGTTAATAATAAATTAGGAAAAATGATTCAAGCATCTCACAATACACCCATAAGGCAACTATGCTTGCTGTATTGAGACATCTAAAATGGGTGAGATGTTAAGGACTAATGAAGTGAAAAATATTTTTCAAAATTGTTAGAATATTTTTTTAAAAATATATTTTCAAAATAGTGCTTCAACATAATAATGTTTTTATAGAATTCATGCTTGTCTGATTGATTATACATATTATACATTTTTCAAAAGTATATTTTTTCAAAAAATTTTTGACTCACTCAATTAGACACAAGCCTCTTAGGACAACACTAAAGTTCCTTAAGGCACTTAGATAGAGTCAAATGATGTTGGATACAGGGGGAGTGTTTTCACTCTTTTAAATTTTTTTTTTAAAAGACTTTTTGAAAACTGCGCCTTAATTTCTATCACATATGTATTCAAAAAGGCTTATACTTTAAAAATTATCTTCTTTCCAAATTGTGGTTTCAAAATCCATCTTCCTGAAAATTGGTGTTCATTTGATTTTGATAAACCCTAAAAGACACAGAGGAAGGTCCACTTCATGATCTAAAAGGACTCCTAGGATGTGTCAGATTTAGGGGGAGTCTGAGTCAACCTTCTGACAAGTTTTAAATTATTTATTTGGAAAATTATTAGATTACTCTTTTGATCTGAATCAAACCTTAAGACTCAGAGGAAGAATACTTGTGGTCAACAAGCTACCCAGGACTGAGTCAAGTTTAGGGGGAGGTCAAATTAAAAGAATTATTTAATAACATGTTTTCTTGAACTATATCTTCAAAATCTTGCTAAAAACATAAGTAATCTTTCGAAATACTAACATTTTTTTTCTTAAAAATACCAGTATTTTCAAAAATTTATCTGGTTTTGATCAATTTGAAAAAAAATGTGTTTATCTTGAGTTTGGAAAATCTTCCGGGACACTTAGGAAAATGTCCTTATAGTCAACAAGGTTTCCTATGATTGTGTCAGACTGGAAGATAAACCAAGTCAAGTATTATGACTTCAAAAATTCATACATTTTTCAAAATGTACTTACATCCTATTATTCTATTTTTCAGAATTTGTGTGACTTATGAAATTATTTTTATATTTACTTGAGTTTGAAAATTTTCCAGGACACTTAGGAAAATGTCCTTGTAGTTAACAAGGTTTCCTAGGATTGTGTCAGAATGGAAAAGAAACTTAGTCAAGTAAAATATTGTGTTTTCAATATGCATAATACTTTTCAAAAATTACTTATATTTTTCAAAGTCTCATCTTTTTCAAAAATAGTTAGTACTGGCAAAATATGTATAATATTTTTTTGAAAATCTTATAGTTTTCAAAATATCTTTAAAAAATGCATCATATCTGTGAAAGTACTTGCACCTTTTCAAAACTCACAGTATTCTTTCAAAAATACGGTATTTTCCAAAAAAAAAAGCAATATTGTTTAAGTTTTCTAAGATCAAAATACGTAAATACTTAGTTTTATGCTATGCCTTCAAAAATTTATACTAAGTATTTTCAAAAAGAACCAAATATTCTCATTGTTGGCGCAAGTATTTCTAGTAATTTTTTTTGATATATGACAAAGGGGGAGAGATGCGCTTAAGTTAGAAATAATTTTTTTCTTTCCATCTTACCAAAGGATCAATTAATCAAAATATCTTTCAAAATGGGAGGAAGTGAAAGTTAGAAATTTTTTCTTATTTTGTTAGAGGATCAAAAATATATTTTCAAAACTAAGATCATTTTTTGGTTTGATCCCAAGGAGAGTAAGTTAGCCCCTTCAACCAATCTAACTTAAGTTATTGTCAAACATCAAAAAGGGGGAGATTGTTGGTGCAAGTTGCATCAATGATGTTCTCCTCTAAGTGTTTTAATGTTTGACAATTTACTTAAGTCAGTGACACATTGAACAGACAAAGGGGAGTTAAGAGAGGAGTAACCAAAGTGGAAGGAAGTCCTAGTAAACCTAGGCAATATGTCCTGGTTTAGGGAATTGGGCACTAAGTCCTGATCGAGGATTGGGCACTAAGTCCTGGCAAAGGGCTGGGCACCGAAGACCTGCTCGGAAGGTGGGCACTAAGTCCTGGTCGGGGACTGGGCAAGAAGACCTGGCCGAGGGTTGGGCACTGAAGACCTGGCTCGGGGAATTGGGCACGAAGACCTGGCCGAGGGTTGAGCACCTAAGTCCTGGACCTAGGGTTTGTGCACGAAGTCTTGGTCCGAGGGACTGAGCAACTTAGCTGAGCGATGAATAAGGACAGAAGTAGAGACGTGTCAGGGTTCGGGCGTCTTGAGGTCCGGAAGTATCGGAAGCTAAGCAAAAGTCCACCCGAAGGACTGGGTGGCAACCGTCTCCTGAAATGAGTAGGTGAAAGGCGCGTTCTCGAGGGTGGGAACTTGCGTCGATTTAACCTAGGGTTTCATGGAAATCCGAAGTTAGAACCAAGTCCTTAAGGTTAAGAATGTGTGTATATTTGCTTTGTATATGTGTATCTTGCAGGTACCAAGATTGGAAGACAAAGCAGACAAAACAGGGCTGGAGGCTTTAAAGCTGGGCGCCCCCATCAGTGGGGGCGTCCCCATGCATCCAGGGCGCCCCCATTGATGGGGGCGCCCAAACTAAAGAAGGAAAAAAGTAGTATAGTGAAGAAGGCAGAATAGGCTTCAAGCGGGGCGCCCGGGAGGTCCGGGGCGCCCAGGTTCAAAGCTGTTTTGCTGCTTCGAGTTCGAAGCAAGAGATTAGCGTTGACTGGGGTCAAGCTAGGCTCCCAGGAGGTCCGGGGCGCCCTAGTCAGAGGTTTTATCAGCCGCAGCGAGGTCGGCGCGGGGATAAGATTTGACCGGGTTTATAGGGGCGCCCCCAACGTCCAGGGTGTCCATATGAAGCCTATATAAGGGGCTTCGACCCCTCTGCTTCAAACACAACTGCTAAGTTCTATTCTGATCATTCTGACCGATGACAACGCGCTAAAGATGAGGCTCTACGACCAGGAGGCTCCAGGAGGAAGTGCGCGGCACTTCGGAGGTCCAGATCGGTCGAGTTTCAGATTCTTGTTCGGTTTGCTTTTATTTGTTCCGTACTTAACTTTCAATATTGTTGCTTGTAACTATACACTGTAAGACGGGTTTTCTCCGCCTCCAGAAATTCCGGAAAGGAGACCAATAGTGGACTCACGCCGAGTACATAGGCCTTGGACGTACTGACCCTGGGGGGTTGGGAACCAAGTAAATAAATCCCGCTGTGTCCGTGTGTATTGTTTTTCTTATTCTGCTTTACTTTTCCACTATGCTACTAACTCTGATCTTAGAACGTTCGAAAGATTTACGAAGTTTACCGAAAGATTTTCACGGTCGATATTCACCCCCCCTCTATCGACGGCACCGATCCTACACCCGGCCCCCCGGCCCCTTTGGCGGCCCAACAACGTGGAGGTCAAATCAACATTTGGTGGCCCAACAACTTGGCCCCTTATGTCGTCGACCAACAACCGATGTCGACGACCATCGACCGGGTCGTTACTCACTAGGTCTTTCCACCCCTGGCCAGTGGATTTTTGCCTTCCTCAGGATTCGAACTCTAGACTTCCAGGCTAAGTACTAGAGTTTATGAATCTTGATAGCCAAGTGAGCGGTCACGCCCCGAGACCTAGGAGCCACTGATCCAATAGAAAATCGGACAGCACCTCCCTTGTCCGGCGGACAATTTACACATACATACAACATATATAACAATACTACGCAGTTTAAATAAGCCTCAGGCCTTAAATCCAAACAGAACAGCATATATATGACAATATAATAATAGATCCAAAACACGAACTCACCTGAGCTGCCAAGGGGCAGTTACGAAGCAAAACCACACACATAGTCCAATATAGGACTCAAAAGTACAATCCCATAAAGAAAGACAAGTACTACAAGTCCACGAAAATCCAATACAACGGAATAAAACATAACATGGTCCAAAAACAGAAAATAACGGATAAAACCAAATCAGGTGTAGTAGCAAGCACGGGACTGGCGACTCGGACTCTCCTGGCAGATATCAACCTGAAATCAGGAAAATATGGCAACGGTGTGAGTCTAAATAAACTCACCGGATACCCAAATAGATATGCATAGGACGTTATACTAACAGTAAGAGTCTATGCTGATACAGTCTCATATGAATAATAGACAAGGGTATATGCTAAAGACACTGAATAAAGGTACATACCAGAATCCATCTATCCTGCAGAGGGTGAAATAAATCCCTATGGAACAAGTATATCACAAAATCAAAAGTAGACAAGTATCCAGTATATGCATGTCAATCAAATGCAGAAATCAAATGCAGCAAACAATGCACGATGCAAAATATGCACTTGGTGCAATGATATGTCTCACCCCCGACACCAGTCAGATTATCGTCCACCTGTCATAAATGGACGTCCGAAAGGGTAGGTCTATGACAACTGTACGCACCCTGCTATCACTGCTCCTGAGTGACCGAGTGGACAAGATGCTGGCGGAGGTCACTCTCCTACCCCAAGCAATGGGGGAGTCTAGCTCTTATCTTCTCGTGTCTCAGGACGAGAAGGGATCCCTGGCTGCTACCACGCACCGGAACCACCCTCCAAATAGTGACCGTGCGGAGCAATATAGGCCAAATGCACACACCCTATGGTAGCCACTACCCCTGAGTAGATGTGTGTGCATACCCTCATGTAACTGACGATGGGCTCAGACTACATAGGAGCCGATGATCGTTAGCATGCAATAATGCAAGGATGGTGCATGACCCAAACACATATAACACCCACCAAGTCCTCATCTATCACCTCAATGTGCTAGGTATAGGTCTGAATCCTATATCATGGGATACAAGTAACCTACTATATATACTGACAAAATAAACAATGATCCATTAATGTCAAATGCAAGGGAGCATATCACTACATCTATGCCCAAATATATATACACATAACCACTATTGAGACTGTATGAAGCTAAAAGAGAGATAACCTTAAAGATATGCAACAGATATCAAATACAGGAATACTAAGGCAGATATAGCATATAAACTTACTATTATCTATAACAAACCATGCATAGCAATATGACAACATCTAAAAGATAAGTCAAGGGTACCCGCCTCAAAGTAGATGCTCGTATCAGAAAGAACCTCCCGTGTGATAATCAGCAATACTAAATACAATCAATGCTCTGTATCAAAGGCATAATGTTTAGCTACAACAATATATAATTTATAACAATACGAACTGTCTCAAATAATTAGGATCGTTCTAATTATCATCGTTTCATCTAATTAACCATAATTAGTGGATTAACCCTTAATTATACCAAATTACCCCGATTAGATCCCAATTAGGTTTTGAAATTTGAATTTATCAAGTTAACTCATTAGGTTTAAATTCCAAATTAAACCTAACACGTAAGTTAATCAATAGCTCTTCCAAAACTCAATTTAGCCTACTGATCAACATTGATAAAAAAACTCAGATCAAACCTCAAAGATCACGGCAGGAACCAAAGAAGGAATTTATCTACCCCCTATCTCAGAATTAAATTTGAACTGAAATCCCCATTAATTAATCAGAACAGAACATCTCACACAAATCCAAATTGGAAGCAATTCTCCACATCAACTTCGGAAATCAACATGAAACAACTGTCTCAATTCCATACCTCAATTCCCAAGCGATCCAAAGCCAAATAGCTGAAAGTTCTATCCAAAATCGTGCTCCAAATGGATCTGTGTTCAAGAATTCAAGGTAAACAAGTATCAAACACAGATACATTTGCAGGGCATCTTAACCTTTGCACCACAGAATTTGCATCTAAATCCCAAACATCCACATCCCGGACTAAACCTAAATGATGCCCCTTACCTGAGAGTCGCGGCCCCAACAGCTACGATCAGAAGGAGCAAACAGGGATCGTCGGAAGAGAACAAGAAATCTCATATTTTCAACATCGCAAACCCTCCTCCGACTGCAGCCTAACGTCGTCCTTCGTCCGCGTGTGTAAGGTCAGCAGAAGGAGTAGTCGTCGGATGGAGATAGGCTGCGACTAGGGTTCGCAAAGGGGAGGAAGAAAGCAGAAGGAGAGAAAGGCTGCGGCTTTGGCTGCAGTTAGGGCACGCGAGAGGAGAGAAAGGCGCCAGGTCGTGGTTGCGGCTAGGGCACGCAAGAAGGGAAGACCTTTAATAAAGAGGGGGGGGGGGTCTTTTGCAGGAAAGACCCTCACTTTTCTCATATTCACCCTTGACCCTTAGGTTAAAGGTTTTAACCGTTTAACCCTCCTTTATTATAATTTAACCTCAAATAACTTTTATGGTTAAATTATTTACACTCTTGATAGCCCAAAATCTTCTATTATATTTTCTGAAATATATATATATATATATATATATATATATTTATTTATTTATTTAGCCGTATTTTACATTCTCCCCCTCTAATAAAAAATTTGGTCCCCAAATTTCGTTAATTACCCATAGCATATACTAACAACTCATGGGTAGTATAAATGCCGAACGAAACCTAACCAAGCTTCACCAATTTTGAGAAATAAATAGCTCAAATAAGTATTGCAGGGGTCTCCCCTAACCAGTATTGCAGGGGTCTCCCCTAACCTAACCAAGCTGCACCGGGGCCTGCATCATAGTCGGAGCAGTGGGATATACTGAAATAATCATAATCGAGGGAGTAGTAGAATACATCGGAGCCGGCATCCCAGGTAGAACTGTAAAGTAGAATGGAGCCGGTACTACCGGTGGAATAGTCTGATAAGGTGGACCCGGTATTGCTGATGAAACAGTATGATAAATCGGAGCAGGTATAGGCGTCTTCGATGGAGTAGTAGGGATAACCGGAACAGGTACCACCGAGGTAACTACCGGATGCGTCAGAGCAGTCACCATAGAAGAGACAATAGGATATGTCGGAACAGGCATCTTCGACAGAACAATGGGAAAAATCGAAGCAGATCCTAATGGTACTGGATCTGCAGGAGGGGGTACTACTGCTGACCCGGTGACTAATACCGGAGCAGATACAGTAGGAGGAATAGTAGGGACTGCTGCTGGAAACGGAGGAGGGACCCTCTGAGTCTGGGAATCCTGGCCCCTCGGAATATCCTGCTGAGTCTGACTATGACTATCAGACTCTGTTTCAGTGGGTCTCTCAGGTGACTTTGCAGCGTGAGACTCTAAAGTCCTCTTACGTGGTCGTCCCGGACCACGTCTCGGCGCAGGAACATATGCACCCTGAGTCATACTTGTAGAATTATTAACAAGTATTACAAACAAGATCAAATGGTTAACTTTACCAATTTACCTATTTACCGCTTGGAGAGGTCCTGCCGCTGCCCAGTCCCAAAGTACTATCACATCGATAAAACTACTCCGAACAAATCCGAAAAGACTCGTAAAAACAAGTAGGCATCGCAAACCTACGCTTTGATACCAAAAATAAATTGGTATCAGATAAACACCATAAATCCACAAGTCCTCAAGGTATCCGACAACCTAAGCTCTGATACCAAAAATAAATTGTTACGCCCCGAGACCTAGGAGCCACTGATCCACTAGAAAATCGGACAGCACCTCCCCTGTCTGGCGGACAATTTACACATACATACAACATATATAACAATACCACGCAGTTTAAATGAGCCTCAGGCCTCAAATCCAAACAGAACAGCATATATATGACAATATAATCATAGATCCAAAACACGAACTCACCTGAGCTGCCAGGGGGCAGTAACGAAGCAAAACCACACACATAGTCCAACATAGGACTCAAAAGTACAATCCCATAAAGAAAGACAAGTACTACAAGTCCACAAAAATCCAATGCAACGGAATAAAACATAACATGGTCCAAAAATAGAAAATAACGCATAAAACCAAATTAGGTGTAGTAGCAATCACGGGACTGGCCACTCGGACCCTCCTGGCAGATATCAACCTGAAATCAGGAAAATATGGCAACGGTGTGAGTCCAAATAAACTCAGCGGATACCCAAATAGATATGCATAGGACGTTATACTAACAGTAAGAGTCTACGCTGATACAGTCTTATATGAATAATAGACAAGGGTATATGCTAAAGACACTGAATAAAGGTACATACCAGAATCCATCTATCCTGCAGAGGGTGGAATAAATCCCTATCGAACAAGTATATCACAAAATCAAAAGTAGACAAGTATCCAGTATATGCATGTCAAACAAATGCAGCAAACAATGCACGAAGCAAAATATGCACATGGTGCAATGATATGTGTCACCCCCGACACTAGTCAGATCATCGTCCACCTGTCATAAATGGACATCCGAAAGGGTAGGGCTATAACAATTGTACACACCCTACTATCACTGCTCCTGAGTGACCGAATGGACAGGATGCTGGTGGAGGTTACTCTCCTACTCCAAGCAATGGGGGAGTCTAGCTCTCATCTTCTCGTGTCTCAGGACGAGAAGGGAGCCCTGGTTGCTACCACGCACCGGAACTACCCTCCAAATAGTGACCGTGCGGAGTAATACAGGGCAAATGCACACACCCTATGGTAGCCACTACCCCTGAGTGGATGTGTGTGCATATCCTCATGTAACTGACGATGGACTCAGACTACATAGGAGCCAATGATCGTCAGCATGCAATAATGCAAGGATGGTGCATGACCCAAACATATATAACACCCACCAAGTCCTCAACTAACACCTCGTGTGCTAGGTATAGGTCTGAATCCTATATCATGGGATACAAGTAACCTACTAGGTATACTGACAAAATAACCAATGATCCATCAATGTCAAATGCAAGGGAGCATATCACTACATCCATGCCCAAATATATATACACATAACCACTACTGAGACTGTATGAAGCTAAAAGAGAGATAACCTCAAAGATATGCAACAGATATCAAATACAGGAATGCTAAGGCAGATATAGCATATAAACTTATTGTTATCTATAAGAAACCATGCATAGCAATATGACAATATCTAAAAGATAAGTCAAGGGTATCCGCCTCAATGTAGATGCTCGTATCAGAAAGAACCTCCCGTCTGATAATCATCAATACTAAATACAATCAATGCTCTGTATCAAAGGCATAATGTTTAGCTACAACAATATGTAATTTATAGCTATACGAACTGTCTCAAATAATTAGGATCGTTCTAATTATCATCGTTTCATCTAATTAACCATAATTAGAGGATTAACCCTTAATTATACCAAATTACCCCGATTAGATTCCAATTAGGTTTTGAAATTTGAATTTATCAAGTTAACTCATTAGGTTTAAATACCAAATTAAACCTAACCCGTATGTTAATCAATAGCTCTTCCAAAACTCATTTAGCCTACTGATCAGCATTGATAAAAAAACTCAGATCAAACCTCAAAGATCAACCTCAAAGATCACGGCAGGAACCAAAGAAGGAATTTATCTACTCACTATCTCAGAATTAAATTTGAACAGAAATCCCCATTAATTAATCAGAATAGATCATCTTACACAAATCCAAATTGGAAGCAATTCTCCACATCAACTTCGGAAATCAACACGAAACAACCATCTCAATTCCATACCTCAATTCCCAAGCGATCCAAAGCCAAGTAGAAGAAAGTTCTATCCAAAATCGTGCTCTAAATGGATCTGTGTTCAAGAATTCAAGGTAAACAAGGATCAAACACGGATACATTTGCAGGGCATCTTAACCTTTGCATCACAGAATTTGCATCTAAATCCCAAACATCCACATCCCGGACTAAACCTAAATGATGCTCCTTACCTGAGAGTCGCAACCCCAACAGCTGCGATCAGAAGGAGCAAACAGGGATCGTCGGAAGAGAACAAGAAATCTCAGATTTTCGACGTCGCAAACCCTCCTCCGACTGCAGCCTAGCGTCGTCCTTCGTCCGCGTGTGTAAGGTCAGCAGAAGGAGTAGTCGTCGGATGGAGATATGCTGCGACTAGGGTTCGCGAAGGGGAGGAAGAAAGTAGAAGGTCGGGGTGTTTGCGGCTAAGAGGAAGGAAGGTGTCGGCTGTGGCTTTGGCTGCGGTTAGGGCATGCGAGAGGAGAGGAAGGCGCTAGGTCGTGGCTGCGGCTAGGGCACGCAAGAAGGGAAGACCTTTAATAAAGAGGGGGGGGGTCTTTTGCAGAAAATACCCTCACTTTTCTCAAATTCACCCTCAACCCTTAGGTTAAAGGTTTTAACCGTTTAACCCTCCATTTATTATAATTTAACATTAAATAACTTTTATGGTTAAATTATTTACACTCTTGATAGCCCAAAATCTTCTATTATATTTTCCGATATATATATATATATATATATATATATATATATATATATATAGCCGTAGGCTCACTTGGCTATCAGGATTCATAAACTCTAGTACTTAGCCTGGAGGTCTAGAGTTCGAATCCTGATGAAGGCAAAAATCCACAGGCCAGGGGTGGGAAGTTCTTGTGAGTAACGACACGGTTGACGGTCGACGATCAAAGGGGCTAGGTTGTTGGGTCGCCAAAAAATGGAATTTGGCCGCCAAAAGGGCCGAGGGGTCGGGTAGACGGGCAGGGTCGTTATAATAAAAAGGCGCATTTTATTGTAACGACCCGACCCCTCGACCCCTTGGGCGGCCAAATTTCATTTTTGGCGGCCCAACAACCTGGCCCCTTTGGTCATCGACCGTCGTCCATGCCGTTACTCACGAGGACTTCCCACCCCTGGCCAGTGGATTTTTGCTTTCCCCAGGATTCGAACTCTAGACCTCCAGGCTAAGTACTAGAGTTTATGAATCCTAGGGAAGACAAAAATCCACTGGCCAGGGGTGGGAAGTCCTCGTGAGTAACGGCACTGTTGACGGTCGACGACCAAAGGGGCAAGGTTGTTGGGTTGCCAAAAATAGAATTTGGCTACCCAAGGGGCCGAGGGGCCGGGTCGTTACAGATATAAAGTGACATGCTACTATATCTACCTACACATGCTCACATACATACTATATAGAATCAAATGTCAAATAACGAGACTGTATAGACAGGAATTAGATCATATCAAAGATCAAGAAATAAGTATCAAGCAGGATAACAACGGTAGCAGATATAAGGTAATAAACCTACTACAACAAACATAAGCAAGTCATGTATAAAGAAAAAGTGGAACTAAAGAAACAAGTAAGAAATACCCACCTCAAAGAGTCTGTATATGAAGAGAACCCCTCCCCCTCCCCCCGTCTGATAATCCACAACAATAAGTCAAATTAATACCCTATATCAAAGGACATATTTAAATAGCTATTACAAAAAAAATTAGCCAACAAATTCCTAAACCATATTAAGATTAACTTAACCCTTATATTTCATTTAGTGGCGAATAATCCAGCAACCTAACTTACTAAGTTTTTTATTCTATTAGAAGAAAATATCCGAGACTATAACAAATAATTAAACTGTGAATATTTTAAATATTGCATTAACATCCTACAACCTGCCACGGCTTCGTACTTGAGAGAGAAAATTACTCATGCTCAATTCTCACATATTTCAACTTATTTTCTATGATGTTTTCTATGCCATTTCTATTATATTTTCACTATTCAACGCTCTCATCGTCTGACGTCACCATAAAATGTCTTCGGCTTTTTGTTAAAAGGCATACACATATTTTCAAATTGATTAAATGACGCATACTATTTTTATATTTATCAAAGAGCACACTCAATTATATATTTTTCTCATTTTATTCTTCTCGACAAAATCAATTTTTTTCTATTTTCTTTATCATTTTTTCCCTTCTCTTTCCTCCTCTCTTCTCTTTCCTTTTTTTTTGTATGCATGCATGCATAAGTGGGCCCCACACATTTAGGGTTTAGCTAAGTCTTAGCCCTGTATGAACCGTGAGTTTGATATGATTCCATATCATGCCCACATTGGACTGATTCTTTTGATAATATTTAATATTTTTAGAGAAGCCTAAACAAGCAATAAATGACACTATTGAACTCCTTGTAACCCTATAAATTCATAGGACTTGAAATGGATCAAATTAAACCTGTATAGTTCCATTAGTGAGTTTGATCAAAACCCACTGATTGACTTAAAGATCTCAGATTGTAATCATTTTAGGTCTTATGGATTTATAAGGTTTTAAGGAGTCCAACGGTGTCGTCTATTATTTATTTTGACTTTTCTAGAGGTGTTAAAATATTGTTTAAAGAATCAACTTAATATGAGTCAGATATGATGAATATCAGACCAATGATTCATATTTTAGCTAAATCCTAAATGTGGGCTCATTTATGCATGCATGCTAAAGAGAAGGAAAAGAGAACAGATGACACGAAAAAGAAGAGATAAAAAATGATAAAGGAAAAAAAGGAAAAAGATTGATTTTGTTGGATAAAACGGAAAAACATAATAATTAAATGTTCCGGAAGGAATCGACAACGATGTCTAGTCACCAGGGTTCTGTCCACGTGGAAGTCGTTGTGGTGGGGAGGAACTCAGTGCCCTACGAGACCAACACGAGCGTTAGGGGAACACGTCGGAGATTGTCCGGCGGAGCCAACTCCGACGCTCAAGTCAATGTAATGAGGGAGAGTAAAAGCTGCAAGAAAGGAAATGTCTGTAGAGTTAAGAGAGTGTAACCCCCTTATCGGAGGGGTTGAGCTACCTTTTATACTGATGGCGGCAGACTTGATGCGTTCCCTTGATCTGTGCCGCATCTCCATGACTCATGCCACATCCTCCCCCTCTTTCGGCGTTACCGGATAGCCTTTGAAATGGTCTGCGCCATTATCATGCTTCGACCCGTTGCTACATTTAAGGGTCTTGATGACTCCTTATGAAGGGGATGTATATCCGTAGATCCGCAAAGAGGGGGGGAGCCTGCTACTTGAGGTCGCTCGTTACTTAGGCTCCGCCTCCCGAGGTGATCTCGGGGTCTTACGGTTCGAGTGGGCACTATAACTCCCGAGGGACTCTTGGGCCTCAACCCCCGGGGTGATCCTGGGAGGGGTCTCCTAGCTGACCCTCTAGGGCATACCCCCCGAGGGGGGTCTTGAGGCCCGGGAAGGAGGGTCACTTCGAGTCATCGTGTCATGCCATGCGGCTTCTGTTGGGACCGGGTGCATGTTGACAAGGATACGGGTTCGTAAAATTTTAAATTTTTACGTGCAGCGGAAGAATTAGCATAAAATAATTTCTCAAATTATTTTAACCACGTATCTAGCATGCAACCTTATGATGTGTGGACATGATCATAAATTAAAACTTTGCGGAAAAGTAAACTAATTTACTTTGTACCTCGTGTAACTCGAAGAAAGGGACGAGATCCAACCGTAGCGTCCCTTGAAAGCTCCGCCTCTATTCGCGTCCACGCTGAGTTCTCTTCGGGATGACTTCGCAAAGCCACGAGTTTTGTGTCGACGAGAACTACTAGATTCTCCATAGACACAACTAGAATATCAAGAGAGAAGAAAGGAAACTAACCACCAAGAAACGGAATCTAAATTCCGGGAAGGAAGGAGTTGCGATCCGCTTCTTCTTCTTCTTGGTTGGCTTCTCCTTGGTGATGATGACCCACGGCATCCTCAAGGGAGGGTGGTGCGCCGACCCTAGGGTGGATGTGCGCCGGCCCTAGCAAGTAGAGGAGGGCGCCGGCCCTAGGAGGAAAGGAGAAGGAGAGAATAAGAGAGAGAGGGAGAGAACTACTAGATCTCTTGATTAATTGATTGGAATTCAAGGCTTGCCTTTGGTTCCTTTATATAGTAGCATCTCCCTTGCTAAGTCTCCCCTTTAACGGAATTAACGGAATAATTTTCATAAGAAATTTATCTTATAAATTTTCTTATGAATTATTCCGTTATGCCTAGTTTTATTATAACTAACTTTATAATAAAACAAATACATCTCTCCTTTAATTATGGAATAAATTTTACAAGAAATTTATAAATTTTTCTTATTATGGAAAAATCAATTCATAATTGATTTTATAAAATTAAAATAAACCATTCCATGGATCATTTTAATTTCCATAAAAAGGAATAAATTTCTACAAATTTCTTTATATAAATTTCTTTATACAAATTTATTTATCCATAATTTATAAAACAAATCACGCTAGATTTATTTTATTAATTAAACCAAATAAATTGGTTTCTCCCCATTGTTGTGGCCGGCCAAGCCAAAGAGGGTGGGCACCCTCTTTGGCCGGCCACACCAAGCCTCAACCACACGAATTAAACACAGTTAATTCGTCCAATAAGCCTTCAAAAGACTTAGCCATTTTAAGCTTCCCATGCGCCTCTGATAAATTCAGATTCGACTTATTTCTTTTGATCAGGAAATCCAATTTTCAACTCATTTTAAATCCCTCAGATCACTCGTAGTGCGTGTGACTAAATAGGCTTTCGATTTATGTTGGCCGTCTATATTTAACCAATTATAGAACGATCATGAGTGGCACCTAGTAGTACATCATGATCCCCAATTAATCGAAAGATCAACGGTTGACCTCAGATATAATTCTGAAACCCTTCAGCAGCTCTAATGAATCGTGCCCCATTCCCTTCACCATCTTATATACCCACTTGGTTCAGGACATGGTCTGTGTGTGTCAGTCCCCACTAGGCTGACTACGTCACACCTAGCCCAAGTAGTGTCTTTCTCGTCCTTTGGATTTCTAATTACTCTCATGTATTTAAGAGACTCATACTCTAAACATGATATGCTCTGGTCAGAGGCTTTGAGTAACAATCCGACGATAGGCCTGAGTATACATCTCCTCGCAAGGAGTGGTGAATCCTTTGTAGGCTGTTCAAATATCTTCGGGCACTTTGGCTTATACCCAACCATCCTGGGTCCACACCTCCTTGGAGATGCTTGCTTAAGATGTTAAAGTATAAGTCTCCATGACCAAGATGACTTGAATACCGCAAGTCAAAGGAACATCGCACTTAAGCTGCGGTAAGAACTTCATTGACATATCTATATGTAGATTACCATATGAAGTTTTACAGCTAGTCACTCCAATGAACTAGTTCCCTTAACTAGCATCCATGTTTATCTCCGGACATCCCAATGTCACCAGCCAGTGAGAATCAGCTGATTAGAGAATAACCCATGCTAGTCTCAACAGAATTGATAGTGTCCGTTTTTATCAATTCATCGACTAGGGATGTTTTCAATACTTCACAATTGTACATGTAAAGATAATCACTAGTTGTGATCCCATCACAAATTCTCTTATGCTGTGAATTGTATTGCGGACATTCAGTAGATGAGTTTAAGATCCCAATCAAATACACAAACATGTATACTCAAATAGTGAATTATCATTTATTAAAATAAATGTTTACAACCATAAGGCGATTGCCTTAGGACACTTCTCTCATATAACTAACAAACTCCGACTTGGACTAATGCCAATCGCTACGGTATCCAATACCACATGCTCTAACATGACCCTCAAACTTGCTCTGAGGCAAGGCCTTAGTTAAAGGATCCGCTAAATTCCTTTCAGTGGGAATTTTCTCAATTTGTATATCATTCCTACTTATAATCTCTCTGATCAGATGATAGCGGCGAAGCACGTGTTTGGATCGCTGATGAGACCTTGGTTCCTTTGCTTGTGAAATAGCTCCATTGTTGTCGCAGTAAACCGGCACTGCTTCATCAATGGTTGGAACCACACCAAGTTCGGAGACGAACTTCTTGATCCAGACTGCTTCCTTTGCTGCTTCCGAAGCTGCGATATATTCCGCTTCCGTGGTAGAATCCGCTACGGTGTCTTGTTTGGAACTCTTCCAACTTATTGCGCCTCCATTCAAAGTAAATACGTATCCAGACTGAGATTTGGAGTCATCCTTATCTGTCTGGAAACTGGCATCTGTATACCCACGTATTACCATATCTCCTTCTCCATATATTAGGAACACATCCTTAGTTCTTCTTAAGTACTTAAGAATTGTCTTGACAGCCGCCAGTGATCCATACCTGGATCAGATTGGTATCTGCTCGTGACGCTCAGAGCATATGATACATCGGGCCTAGTACATAACATAGCATACATGATAGATCCTATCGCGGATGCAGAAGGAATCTTATTCATGCAAATCCTCTCGTCTTCTGTGCGCGGACACATAGACTTTGAAAGGTTGATCCCATGCCTGATGGGAAGGTAACCTTTCTTGGATTCTGACATGCTAAACCTTTTTAGCACTCGGTCTATATATGTAGACTGCGAAAGACCAAACAACCGTTTTGATCTATCTCTATAGATTCTAATCCCAAGGATATAGGTTGCTTCTCCCAGGTCTTTCATGGAGAAAGTTTTGGACAACCAAATTTTAACTGTCTGTAAAACTGATATATCGTTTCCTATAAGTAATATGTCATTGACATATAATACTAGGAATACGACTGCACTCCCACTAACCTTCTTGTACACACAAGGTTCATCAGGATTTTGTGAGAAATCAAACTCTTTGATTGTCTCATCAAAACGGATGTTCCAGCTCCTGGATGCTTGCTTCAGTCCATACATGGATCGTCGAAGCTTCCATACTTTGGTTTTATCAACCGATGTGAAACCTTCAGGTTGTATCATGAATACATCCTCAAGCAGGTTTCCATTAAGGAAAGCTGTTTTCACATCCATTTGCCATATCTCATAATCATAATGAGCTACTATGGCTAGGAGCATCCGAATGGATTTAAGCATAGCTACTGGCAAATAGGTTTCGTCATAATCAATTCCTTGTTTTTGACGATATCCTTTTGCCACTAATCAAGCCTTAAAGGTAACAACATTACCTTCCATGTCGGTTTTCTTCTTGAAAACCCACTTGCACCCTATGGGCTTAATCCCTTCAGGTGGGTTAACCAAGTCCCATACTTGATTTTCGTACATGGAATCCATTTCCGACTTCATGGCTTCAAGCCATTTGTCCCTTTCTGAATTTTTCAGAATATCTTCATAACTGATAGGTTCGTCATCGCTTATGAGTAACACATCATTCGATTCGCTTATGAGACGCCAGTGGAGCCTCCTGTAGGCATGTCGACCTTCTTCTTAGGACAGGTGGAGTTAGGACTCTGTTTTCCTATCTCCCTTTCTTCATGAACATAGCTTCCTACTTTAATATACCTCTCCACCAGATGACCCCTAATGCCTTCGCCCAGATGGGGGGTGTATATTGTCTTCAAGCTTTTTGACCTCCCCCTTGTTGGTGCAGAATGCACCAAAGTCAAACCTGTGTTTTGATAATGGCAACAGAGGTCAAAAGTTAAGTATTAATTGTGTTTCTAACAAGTTACTCTAGTGTGCAGAGCAAAGTCTTAGCGAAGGAATGCTAGGCAACTGGCGAAGGACTGCCAGTAGCAAAGTCCTAGCGAAGGAATGCTAGGCAACTGGCGAAGGACTGCCAGTAGCAAAGTCCTAGCGAAGGAATGCTAGGCAACTGCGAAGGACTGCCAGTACCAAAGTCCTAGCGAAGGACTGCTAGGCAACTGGCGAAGGACTGCCAGTATCCAAGACCTGACAAAGGACCGTCAGGCAAAAGACCAACCGAAGGAGCAGTTGGCATCAGGTAAATTCTCCCGAGAGGAGTAGGTGAGGACGCGTTCCCCGTCGAGGGAACAGTAGGCGTCGGTTCGACCTAGGACTCCATATTGGAGACCAAAGTCAGAATTAAGACAACTAAGGCTGTATAAATAAATATTCTATTGTTGCATTGTGTTTTGGACTAACCCTAGATGCAGGACCGAAGGAACGTGTGTCTGCAGCTCAGAAAGCCTCAAAGGAGAGAGGCAAAGGCTGAGTAGGGCGCCCGGAATGTCCCGGGCGCCCCCAAGGTACATACAAAACATGTCAAAGGAAAAAAGGGTTCGAATAGCTGCTGGGCGGGGCACCCCCGTGCTCCCGGGCGCCCGCGCTGCTCCCGGGCGCCCCCAGCGTCCCGGGCGCCCCCATGCGCATGCATCGAACCAAAAGCCCTCGAAGCCAAGCGGATAAAGTTTGACCCGGTCAATCCGGGCGCCCCGGTCAAAGCGGATCCAGAGGATCAGACGCGACCGAGACTTTGGCGGATCAAATGCCACGTGGGGGCGCCCTCGACGTCCCGGGCGCCCCCTGGCCCTATATAAAGGGCCCTCGACCAAGGCTTCAAGACATCAGTTCTCTCAACGCCTCAAAGCTCTTCTACGCTCGTGCCTTGCTCCGGAAACACTCCAACTCGAGCCGACGACGTCCCGCTGCCCCGAAAAAGTCAATCCACTCCGGACGTCGGTAACGAAGATCGAAATTTTAATATTATTATTTTATTGCACTTATTTGTAATCAAATATTGTAAACTGATTTGCGCGTATATAGAATTGCCCAAAGTAAATGGTCAACGACCGTGGGCCTTGGAGTATGAGTCGACACAGGCTCCGAACCAAGTAAATCGACTGTGTCTTTGTGCTGTGATTGTTTCTATTTTATTTCCGCTGCGTACGTGCTCTTTACGAAAATCCGAACGATTTTCGATATTCACCCCCCCTCTATCGGTTTTCACGATCCAACAAGTGGTATCAGAGCGGGGAAGTTCAAACCTGGTGCAACCACCAGTTTGAAATTTTTTTCGGATTTTTATTTTCTATTTTTTTAAATTCTCGCTAAATATTTCGTTCGTTTTTTTAAGCGAGGTTGGTGCAACACCCCTCGTTATTTAATTTATCCAGCACTGCTAATCCAAGACCTAGTCTTGGAAAATCCTTTAAGTTTTCTTTTTCAGACTAAATGACCAAGCAAGAGGGATTCAGCACCGCTAGACCTCCACTCTTCAGTGGAGAAGACTTTTCATATTGGAAAAGTCGTATGGAGGTCCACCTGAAAACTCAGGTGGACATGTGGATCATTATCTAGTCCGGTCTGGAGATCCCCCGAAATGCCGAAGGACTTCCTCAGAACTACTCTGAATGGGACAACGCCCTAAAGCGAAAGATAGAAGCCGACGCAAAAGCTACTCAGACTCTTCAATGCGGATTGACGAAAGAGGAGCTGAACCGCGTGGGCCCCTTTAACAATGCAAAGGAGCTGTGGACAAAACTGATCGAGCTGCACGAAGGGACTTCAGATACTCGGATCAGCAAGAGGGATCTGCTACTAAACAAACTCTACACCATCAAGATGGCCGACAACGAAACAGCAGCCCAGCTCCACGCACGAATCCAAGAGGTAATGAACGGTCTTCACACAATAGGTCACAAGGTTGAAAACCGTGACCTAATAAGGTATGCTCTAAACGCCTTCCCTAGAAACACCTTGTGGGCATCTATGGTAGATGCATACAAGGTCTCTAGAGATCTTTCTAAAATAAAATTAGATGAATTGTTTTCCGAACTAGAACTGCACGAACAAACTAACACCAATATGGTCGAGAAAGGTATTGCTTTCGTTGCAGGTAAAACTGGAAGGACAACGAAGAAGAAGCCTGAACCTGAACCCGAGTCAACTCTGACTCAGACTCAGAAGACGAAGAAGTAGAACAAACTAAGCTGGTCCGGCTCGCTCGAAGCTACTACAAGGAGCTGAAGAACCGAACCAACAAACGGAAAACCGGTCGAAGAAAGGACGAACCAGCTGAACCCACAAACAAGCACAATGTAACCTGCTACGAGTGCAAGAAAAAGGGCCACTACAAGTCAGAGTGCCCTAACCTAAAGGAGACAAAAAGGACGAGAAGAAAGAAGGCACTCCAAGCAACCTGGGACGAGTCTTCCTTAGAAGAAGAAGAAGAGGCTCCCCAGTCCAACCTCCTAGCTCTGACTGCCTTAGAAGAAGTCGGAACCGAATCAGAAACAGAACAGGAGGACGGCGAGCTGACCTTCACAGAAGACGGAGAAATTAAGGTAACAGGTTTTAATAGATCGCAATTAAGTGAATTAATTTCTTTTCTTTCTCGAGATTTGGCAAAAGCCAAACTTCGAGTCGAGTCCCTCCGACAGGAAGTAAAACTCCTGAAAGAGGGAGCTGACTCTAAACCCTTAACCGAGAAGGTTCAGGAAGGAACTCCTACTCAAGTTGAAAAACTTGAAAAGGAAAACTCCTCCCTGAAAACTCAGGTTAAGGATCTTAGATCAGCATTAGAACGATTTACATCTGGTTCCAAAGGTCTTGACATGATCCTTGGAAAGCAGAAATCAGTTCTAAATCGATCCGGACTGGGCTATAGAACCAAATCCCAGCAAAGATCTTACTTTGCTGTACTGAATCAGTCCAGAGGTAAAATTCAGGCATGGGTACCTAAACTATGCCTGAACAAACCGACTGGATCAAATCAGTATTGGATCCCCAAGGACAAGATTCACATCTTGCCTAACCATCACCGTGGCTTTAGTCCAGGGGGAGCCAAACTGAAAACTATTTTCATTATTAGATAAACTTGTTATTGTTGATTTAAATTACTTGATTGATTGGTTATTTAATTTCTGCAATATACCATGCTTAGACTTAGGCTAGCTTAAGGACTAAACAAACTTAGCTGAAATTTGACAACATAGTATTGGATGGAGGTGAGATGATAGTACATTAGGGAAGCCAATTTGGCGGAACTAGCCGAAGCTACTGATCCAAGACCCAAACTAGTTAGACCAAAAATTTGTCAAAGAATTTTTGAAAATGAAATTTCATTAAAAGACTTTGTCAAGGAAAGGGTGGATGATCCCATAAGGCTACGGCCAAAGAAGGCCTAGTGCCTCGCCAAGACCTGGAAGCCAATTTCTGAAATTCAAATTCAAATTAATTTTTGTCAAATTCAAATCTAACACAAAAATTCAGTTATTTGTAGATTTAAACTTCTGTTGAAAAATTTAATCGTTTTCAAAATTAATTAAGTTTTCAAAATTTAATTATTTTTAAACAAACTTTCAACTTTCAAAACTATCAAAACCTATCTCACAAAACCTATAAGGTTAACGTGATTAAAAACCCTAGATTTGGGTGAGACAGACTAGGCAGTGAAACTCAATTTAAGCTATTCCTGATTCTAATTGGATCCAAATCAAGAAAATTCTTTATGCGTAGGACAACCCCCAGGGTTTGAGGACTTAGATAAACCTAACCATGTTTACAAACTAACCAAAGCATTATATGGGCTAAAACAAGCACCTAGGGCCTGGTATGAACGATTATCATCCTATTTAACTTCTAAAGAATTTAAACAAGGCCAAATTGACTCAACATTATTTATTAAAACCCTAGGAAAAGATATATTTATTGCCCAAATTTACGTAGATGACATAATCTTTGGATCCACCAACACCAACTTTCTAAAAGAATTTGTCAAGATAATGGAAGATGAATTTGAAATGAGCTTAGTTGGTGAGCTTATATTTTTCCTAGGACTACAAATCAAACAAACTAGGGATGGTAACTATGTTCATCAATTCAAATATGCTAAAGAATTAATAAAGAAATTTAAAATGGATAACTCTAAAAGCATAAGTACCCCCATGGCCACTAATATAAAAATAGATAGTGACCCTGATGGTAAACCAGTAGACCTTAAACTCTATAGGAGTGTGATAGGTAGCCTACTGTACCTTACAGCCAGTAGACCTGATATTCTCTTTGCTGTAGGGATGTGTGCTAGATACCAAACCTGTGCTAAGGAAAAGCACTTAGCAGCCCTAAAAAGAATACTGAGATATGTAAAGGGCACCCTAAATGTAGGGATTTGGTATCCTAGGACCTCAACTTTTACTTTAACCGGATACTCAGATTCTGACTATGCTGGCTGTAAATTAGATAGAAAGAGCACAAGTGGAAGCTGCCAACTGTTAGGTCAGAGTCTAGTCAGTTGGTGCAGCAGAAAACAACACTGTGTGGCTCTATCCACAACTGAAGCTGAGTATGTGGCATTAGGAGAGTGTGTGGCTCAACTTTTATGGATGATGCACACACTTAAGGACTTCCAGCTCAACTACACCCAAACTCAAGTATTTATTGACAATATAAGTTCAATTAATTTAACTAAGAACCCAATCCAACACTCCAGAACCAAACATATAGAAGTCAAACATCATTTTGTAAGAGACCATGTAACCAGGGGTGAAATAGTACTTAAGTATATTGACTCTAAATCCAACCTAGCTGATATATTCACAAAGCCCTTACCTGAGTCTGAGTTCAGCTCACTAAGAAGGCAGTTAGGATTGTGCTTTGTAGAATAGATTATTATTTTTTTTCGACTTGATTTAAAATTGTTTTTAAAATTTTTTTTTGAAAAACTGTTTTACTTAATTTCAAAATCAGTTTTCATTTTTTTTCTTAGTTTTATTGCAAAACTACCCCTTTAAAAATTAGGGCTTTTTCGAAAATGGACTTAGCCTAGGCTCTAACCCTAGAACTGCATGCACCTATAGACTTAGAAGCCAGCATCTCACAAGCACCTTAGAATACTTTTTGATTGATAACCTAGAAAGGGTTGAGATGCTTAGGTCCTTGCCTTAATTCAAGATGCTTTAAGTCAATGCATCTGCAGTAATTGGGGCACTAAATACAACTTATACAGCAATCAAGTTAAGTGTCAAGTTTAGAAAATCTAACTTGAACAGAAACACTTAATTTGACTAACCCTAGCAAAAACTACTGTTTATAACAGTTAGTAAGTAGCTAATTGGGTTAGACAGGTCCCAACAGAGAAAATTGATTGATTTAGTTAAGTCTAATTATGATTTGGTTCAGTTCAGCAAAATCTTACTTATTTCCATTATTTCTGCTATTTGTTTTGATATATGGCAAAGGGGGAGAGATAGGAAAGGAGAGAGTAAAATTAATTTTCTTTAAAATTTTCTTTATTTTAAAAGTTTTCAAAATTTAATTTTCTTAACTCTATCCTTTATTCAAAAAGTATTCAAAAGTTTTTCCTTTTTGAAAAATACTGAAGCTTTTCAAAAATGGCTAAAGTTCTTCAAGCCTTTCAAATTTTTTACTTAAGCTAAGTATTCAAGCCTCAAAATTTTTTTTGAAACCTTCAAAATTTTGCTAAGTACTCAAGCCTTTCAAAATTTTATAACTTAAGCTTGTCAAAAGTTTTTTATAAAGTACCTTAAGCTTAAGTTTCTCAAAACTGGTTAAGTACTTAAGTTTTCCAAAAGTACTGTACTAAGTTTTCAAAATTAGTACTAAAGTGTTTTCAAAGTTAACTAAGTACTTAAGCTAAAACTTGCAAAACCTTTGAGTACCCTGAAACTTAAAGCCTCAAACTTTTTAAGTACTCAAAAATCATGTTTCAAAAATCTTCCTATGTACTTTTAACTTAAGTTATTAAAAGATTTCTAAGTATCTAAAACTTAAGTTTTCAAAGTACAAGTAAAGTTTTTTTTAACCCCACGAATGTTTGAAAAATCTAGGGGGAGATTCCTTCCAGGGGGAGGGAACAAAATTTAACATTTTTTCATGCTTGCTTAAACTTAACTTTTTGAACTAGGGTTGCCATAAATCAAAAAGGGGGAGATTGTTGGTGCAGAATGCACCAAAGTCAAACCTGTGTTTTGATAATGGCAACAGAGGTCAAAAGTTAAGTATTAATTGTGTTTCTAACAAGTTACTCTAGTGTGCAGAGCAAAGTCCTAGCGAAGGAATGCTAGGCAACTGACGAAGGACTGCCAGTAGCAAAGTCCTAGCGAAGGAATGCTAGGCAACTGGCGAAGGACTGCCAGTACCAAAGTCCTAGGGAAGGACTGCCAGTATCCAAGACCTGACAAAGGACCGTCAGGCAAAAGACCAACCAAAGGAGTGGTTGGCATCAGGTAAATTCTCCCAAGAGGAGTAGGTGAGGACGCGTTCCCCGTCGAGGGAACAGTAGGCGTCGGTTCGACCTAGGACTCCATATTGGAGACCAAAGTCAGAACCAAGACAGCTAAGGCTGTATAAATAAATATTCTATTGTTGCATTGTGTTTTGGACTAACCCTGGATGCAGGACCGAAGGAACGTGTGTCTGCAGCTCAGAAAGCCTCAAAGGAGAGAGGCAAAGGCTGAGTAGGGCGCCCGGAATGTCCCGGGCGCCCCCAAGGTACATACAAAACATGTCAAAGGAAAAAAGGGTTCGAATAGCTGCTGGGCGGGGCGCCCCCGTGCTCCCGGGCGCCCGCGCTGCTCCCGAGCCCCCCAGCGTCCCGGGCGCCCCCATGCGCATGCATCGAACCAAAAGCCCTCGAAGCCAAGCGGATAAAGTTTGACCCGGTCAATCCGGGCGCCCCGAGCGCTCCGGGCGCCCCGGTCAAAGCGGATCAGAGGATCAGACGCGACCGAGACTTTGGCGGATCAAAGGCCACGTGGGGGGCGCCCACGACGTCCCGGGCGCCCCCTGGCCCTATATAAAGGGCCCTCGACCAAGGCTTCAAGACATCAGTTCTCTCAACGCCTCAAAGTTCTTCTACGCTCGTGCCTTGCTCCGGAAACACTCCAACTCGAGCCGACGACGTCCCGCTGCCCCGAAAAAGTCAATCCACTCCGGACGTCGGTAACGAAGATCGAAATTTTAATATTATTATTTTATTGCACTTATTTGTAATCAAACATTGTAAACTGATTTGCGCGTATATAGAATTGCCCAAAGTAAACGGTCAACGACCGTGGGCCTTGGAGTAGGAGTCGACACAGGCTCCGAACCAAGTAAATAGACTGTGTCTTTGTGCTGTGATTGTTTCTATTTTATTTCCGCTGCGTACGTGCTCTTTACGAAAATCCGAACGATTTCTGATATTCACCCCCCCCCTCTATCGGTTTTCACGATCCAACACCCCTGACCCCTCATCTTTTTCATTCCTTCTTTGTCCCGATCGGTTCTAGGGGAGTCTTCAGCTTCTCAGCCCGACCGAGCCATAAGTTTTTAGGAGGGTTTCCCTCTTCGCACAAAGGGTGGAAGGAGAGGTTTTTCTTCATTCAACTGTCTGCATTGCCCTTCAGTCCCCTTCATTGGATAGTGGCTCTCCCTGATCCTCCCACTTTAGGAGAATTTCTTCAGAGTTCTGCCTATCAGCGTGCTAGGAATGTACTTGCTGGCATGGAGTTCAGCGACCTGAGGCTTGTGCAGAGTGAGGAGCTTATGTTCCGGGCTGGTCTTTGCCCCAAAGTGACCCGAATCAACTCCAGCCTTGGTATGTTTGTCTTTTTGATTAATGCCTGTTAATTATGACTGATGTTTCCTTGTTTGAAAATTGCAGAGGAAGTCATGTTCGCCAAGGTGATGGGCCGACTTATCAGGTGGGAGGAGGCCAATAAGGTGGCGCTGAATCCTCCCTCGGCTGCCCCTGAGGCACCACCTGCGCCCACCGAATCCTTGGAGGGGACTGCTGACTCGTTCCATGGGAAGGCTTCACCCGAGAGGGTGGAAACCACTGTTACATCCCCGCCAGTTGTAAGCCGAGGGCCTTTAGATCAATAGGTTGACCCTGTGCGGACCTTCCCTCTAGAGGTGGCCCACCCCCAATTGTTGTCCCTCCCGAGGGGGTTAGCGAGGGGTCTTCCCATCCTATCGCCCCTTTGGCAGTCCAACTCACTAGTAGACAGAAGAGGCGACTCCCAAAGGGCTTGGGTCCCAGATGGAAAAGCCGTGCTCCACGGGCCCCGACCCCCTCCCCTCTGTGCCTGAGGAGGCGATCGCTCCTTCCAAGGGGGGAGTGCTTGTTCCTGCATCTTCTCCTATTCCTTCGGCCACCACTCCGAAGACGGCTAGTATAGCTATCAGTGTTCCCTTAACCGATCCGGCCGAGGCCTCGAAGGATAAGGAGGTAGTGCGTACCCAATACCGGATGAGACTGGATCGCCTCAAGAAGAAGTTGGATGCGTGATGTGGCCCAATACTAGTGTCACGATGAGCCTCAAATTTAGATATTTATAAGCTGAAAACCCTTGGCTAACAAAATTAAAATATAGAATAGGGGCCTCAGGTCGTATTTTTCCAAGGACTAGTTGTGAATGTTTAATTCAAGCTTGAAAGTTATTGTCGTTAAATGTTTTGGGTTTTCTAATAAAATGGGGGTTTTTGCGATAAGAGATGAAATAACAACTTGGAACGAAATAGACTAAACTTAGCTAAAACATGTAATGAATTAGGAAATTGCGGGAACTAAACTTAACCTATTTAACAACTGAGCAATTAAATTCAAACAATGGAATTGAAATTCAAGAATTAATTGCAGAAAACTAATTGCAAGAAACTAATTGCAGATTAAAGAAAACTAGAACAAAATATGGCTCAAGAACTTGACTTGAAGTTTAATGGAAACAAACTAGAGCAATGTAAAGAAATACATGTTTAAAACCAAACTATCCTAAATTGAACACCAAATCAGTTCATCAATAAGACTTCCCTTTGCCGTCACACAAAGGTTAAGCTAGAATCCCTCTGAACTCAAAAACCAACGAAGAAAAGCTCTCTGGATCAGTTGCTGCGAATTGGCCTTCCTGATCGGTCAACCGACCGATCAAGTCCTCTTCTGATCGGTCACGGGACCGATCAGAGGCATCTCTGTCCGGTCACCGCGATCGGTCAGTAGCTGAAACGCTTCCACCACGTTCTCCATCATGACGCGCTGATAAGCGATCAAAATCAAAAACCTTCAGAACAGCATCGGAGAACCCCTCCGAACGATCCTTCAGCTTCGGTTGATAAAAACCCCGCGATCAGATGGAAACGATTGATGGAATGGAGCTCCGGCGAAACCCTCCCCTGAGCTCCTCTCAGCTGCGAGAATTCGATTAGCAAAACTAAACATGATAACTACCTCGACGATCTGAATCATGCAAACAAACAAATCTTGATGTTGGCCGCGCGATCAGAGAAAAAAATAGATAAGAAATCGATGAAGAAACGAAGAACAGAGAGCTAGAAAACTGGATCTCACGAAGATGCGACGACCTTGAGCTGCGGAGGGAATTCCCAATTTAACTAATTCCATTTGAATTTGAACGGCTGTGATTGTCCCGACCTCATCCGACGGTCGGATCTTCTCCGATATGAACCAAACCTTCCAGATCTTGATCAATGGTCCTGATCTACTCCTCCTCAGCTGGGATCGTTCAGATATGCAATGGATGACTCAGATTGGTCTGATCTTTGAATGGACGGATTAGGCTCCTCTTAAGCTCAATCCAATGGATGGATGACCTCTGATTGGGACCAAATCTTCAGATCTTTATCTGTGGTCTAGATTAACTCTAATCTTGAGCTCGAATTGGTCAGAAGATGATAGATGGCTCAGATCTAGCCGTTTCTTGATCGGACGGCCCACATTGATCCACCTCTCGATCCCCTTGATCAAAGTCAATTCTGACTCAAGTTTGACTCAGTCTGATCTAGGTCCATGGTCAATTGAAACCTACAAAATGACATTCAAATTTTAGTACCAAAATACCTCCAATATAGAAAGATTTGAATCAAAATCTAAAATAGAGATAATTCATGAAACCTAATGTAAATGCAAACTTAAGCATATAGAATAGGATCAAAACATGGGTTTAAGAGGCTAAATTAATCATCAAAATGGTAGTTATCAACTCCCCCACACTTACTCTTGGGCGTTTCACACAAACTAACTAATCACGTATCCCCTAGATTATTCTCAATCATAGTTAGAAGCAATTGAAAGGAAATTACCTAGGGTTGTTAATTCTCAAAAATCTAAACTCAATGGACTAGTATCTTGTCCTTAAATCAACAACTTAGCATACTTCATCCTTCATAACTCATTGAGATGAATTAACTCACAAAACCTCTCAAGGGAATATTTAGTGGTTCTCTTCTTACATTCTACATTTTCAATAAAAGTGGAGCTCACTCAAACACAACATGGTTCTTGCACTACCATAGGCTTGCTTATGTTCTACTCTCCACCATCATTCTTGAGTTGGATCCACACCTACAAAAGCTTATTCAAACAAGTTAAAGAAATATGAAATGATAGAAATGGAATAGAAGTTTAATGAACTTTGATACTTAAGCATCATGATAAATGATAAAGAAATATGTCATGGTAAGGAAATATAGAAAAGAAAAGAAAATGGAAGACTTGGATACTCAAAAATGTAACTAAATAAACTTTGCCCTTTTGATGGTCCTCTCAATGAAATCAGAGCTATGGTGAGTAGGAATCAGCTGATTTGGATGAGAAACATTACTAAATTCAGTGTTCTGTGCTGTGCCAACTCTGCTGATCGGTCTGGTCGGTCTGGAGACCGATCAGGTTTTCCCTGATCATTCTGGCAATCTGCTGATCAGACTGAGCTCCTACTGATCGGTCATCAAACCGATCAGACACCTCCCTGATCGGTCTGGTGATCGATCAGGTTCTGAACAGAATGAAAACTGAGCTGATTCTTAAACTGTCTTCTGCCCGATTTTTCTCCTTCATCAATTAGTAGCTAACACTTCCAATTCAGCTATCATTTTTTATCACTTCTTGTAATTCAGAGGCTTAATCCAACTCCAAAGTCCACTTCATTCTCTTTTTATTTTTCTATTTTTTTTTCTTTTTTTCTTTTGTTTTTCCTGCTGATGTTCTGTTTTTCAGCTGCTCTCTTTTTGTATCTGCAGCTAAGTTTCTTTCAGTGATTCAGCTGCTCCATTTCTATTTTTTTTCATCTGCAATTCAGATTCCGTAACTTCACAACTTCATAACTTGGAGCCTTCCATGATAATAGAGAACTAAGTGCTCCACTTGGTACAACTTTTAACTCTTGCAATCCACTTGGCATGCAACTACACTTGTTGATACAACTTCTTTTTTTTTTCTCTGCCAATTGCCCCTATAACTTTGAAACATCAATAATAAGAAGGAAATTATATGCTCCACTTTCCATTAACCTCGTAGTTAGCAATACAAGTTATGATCACTAAGGCGTCTTCATGGGGAGCTTCCACTTCTTCTAGGCCGGTTGGTCCAAAAGATATTGTAGGGTCGGGTTCCTGACTCCGGCTGGTTTCAATGGAGTAATTTTCTAGTCACCAGGTATGAGACTTCCTTGCCCGGTTAGAGTCCCCTCCAGTAGGTCCTCCGGAGATGACTCCCACATGCCCAAAGGGCGGGCCACACATAGGGGCCTTGCCTTTTTAAGGATTTCTTTCCAAGGAGAGGGATCTTCGGGGCGTGGGTCCCCGACTCCTTTCTCGCGATCGTGATCAAGACCGATGTCGGGCCTCGCTTTCTCCTGCCTGTTGCCGCCGAGGGGAGAAACTTCGTCGTGGGGACCTTTGACGATAACCTGATTTATTCCACTTTCTCCGCGGCCTAGTGCCCGCCTCATCGCTAAATTGTTTCTTCAAGGCATGACACTCATCGGTGGAGTGTGTCGAGTTGTCGTGATAACCGCAGTACTTTGGTGATGGCTCCGGTTGTTCGGTATTTACTGTCTCAACCAGCTGCCATCTCCCATCCCACTGGTCCTTTCCGGGGTGCAGGTCTTTCCCTCGAACTGGGGCTGGGGGCTCCCTCCTGTCTGACTGGGGAACTGCCAGAGGGGGGATTCCAACTGGTTCCTTGCGGCGGGCGTATTGCACTTCTTCCACGTTAACATGCTTGACGGAGCGTCCCAGCAAATCATCGAAACTGGCAGGGGGCTTCTTCACCAAGGATCCGAAGAAGTCCCCTTCAGTGAGCCCTTAGGTGCAGACACTGACAAGTATTTTTGATGTCACGCTGGGCACGTCTTGCGCCACCCTGTTGAACCTCTGGATGCACTCCTTGAGCGGCTCCTTAAGTTTCTGCTTAAGGGCGAATAGGTTAAGTGTCATCTTCTGGTAGTGATTGCTGCTGGCGAAATGGTGAAGGAATGCGGTTCTAAACTCCACGAAAGAGTTGATAGAACCTTGCGGCAGTCTCTGGAAGTACGGTTGGGCTGCTCCGGACAGGGTGTTTAGAAACACCCGGCACTTGACCCCATCAGTATACTGGTGCAGGAGTGCCACGTTCTCGAATTTGCAAACATGATCCTCCGTATCTGTCTTCCCATCATAATCGGGGATCCCTAGCCCGCGGAACTGCTTCGGCATGGGGTCTTCCACAATCTCAGAGGAGAAAGGAGTAAAGGGAACCTTATGTGAGGCCTTAGGTTCCTCCCTCTTTCCCTGTTCTTCTCCGTGCCTCTATGCGCTGGAGGCCACTGAGTGAGCCTTCTCGATATTTCCTGGAGACTCCTTCAGAGGGCCTAGAGCTGCTCCATCCTGTCGTCCCACCGGAATGACGCATCTTTGTGAGTGCGAGATGGAGGCTCTGGGGATCTCCTTCCGCACAGACATCCCTTGTTGCGAGGCAGCCTGCTCGACTTGGTGTTGTTCAAGCTCTTCCTTGATGGCGTCGGCCACCAAGCGATCGAGTTCCTCTCTTGTAAGGACAATGGGTTGTCCCTCCGGTCCTGTCATCGGTGCTCCTTCAGGTGCTTTACTAGTTTTCCACAGACGGCGCCAAATTTGTTCCGGAAGGAATCGACGACGATGTCCAGTTACCGAGGTTCTGCCTACGTGGAAGTCGCTGTGGTGGGGAGGAATTCATTGCCTTACGAGATCAACACGAGCATTAGGGGAACACGCCGGAGATTGTCCAGCAGAGCCCACTCTGACACTCAAGTCAGTGTATTGAGGGAGAATAAAAGCAGCAAGAAAGGAAATGTTTGTAGAGTTAAGAGAGCGTAACCCCCTTACCGGAGGGGTTGAGCTATCTTTTATACTGATGGCAGCAGACATGGCGCGTTCCCTTGATCTGTGCCACGTCTCCATGACTCATGCCACGTCCTCCCCCTCTTTTGGTGGTTACCGGATAGCCTTTTAATGGTCTGCGCCGTTATCATGCTTCGACCCGTTGCTACATTTAAGGGTCTCGATGACTCCTTATGACGGGGATATATATCCGTAGATCCGCAAAGAGGGGGAGAGCCTGCTACTTGAGGTCATTCGTTACTTGGGCTCCACCTCCCGAGGTGATCTCGGGGTCTTCCGGTTTGAGTGGGCGCTATAACTTCCGAGGGGCTCTCGGGCCTCAACCCCCGGGGTGATCCCGGGAGGGGTCTCCTAGCTGACCCTCCGGGGTGTGCCTCCTGAGAGCGGTCCTGAGGCCCGGGAAGCAGGGTCATTTCGACCCATCGTGTCATACCACATGATTTTTTTATCTCACGTGCCCGCTATGGGCTATTCAACTCCATCATTAAATATGCTCTTTGATAAATATAAAAATAGCGTGAGTCTTTTCAGCAATTTGGAAATCTAATTACGCCTTTGATAAAAAAAAACTTAAAAATCTTCGGCAGGATTAGGACGATGCACTTAAACATCAAAAAGTCTTCGTTATCATGAGATCGGCATCGTCTGACTTCATGTTAACTTTGGATAAGAAAATCCTTTTATTGTGATATACACGATAGAAAAAGCATCCAATCATCCTCCTCAAAAGAGTGTACTCGACTTAGGAGCTTCTAGATGTTTACCGTATCAATTGAGATATCAGAAGCCTTCATTCTTAAAAAATATATGGTTTCTCCTAAGTATTTATATTTTAATTTATTTTATTTTTGCAGACGATTTTTAAAATGGCAATTTACCAAAGGATATACTTAAAAATCGGAAATTATCAAAGAGTGTATCATGATTTCTATGTTACCAAAGGGCGCAGGCCTTTATGTGAACTTCCTCTTATACCCCTCCTTCTAACTGCTATCTTTCTCTTTCTCTCTCTCAGTAACAAATTTCGAGACGTCTGCACGTGCTTTTTTAGACTTTTATTTTAAAGTAATATATTATGAAATTAGCGCTAAAAACGTAAGGTAAAAATTAAAAAATATTTCAGTTAAAAATAACTCATCCAACATGATTTAAAAATATAAATTAATTTTTATATTTGATTAATAGAAATTAATATATTAAATAATATTTAATAAATATATTAATATATAAAAAAATTCAAAAAAAAACGTTTGCAGAAATAAAAAAACATAAAAAAATTTAAAAAAAAAGCAGAAATAAAAAAAACGTGTATTGATTTCAGGCCCACACTGGACCTGAAATAAAAATATTTCAGGCCCAGCGTTGGCCTAAAATTTTTTATTTCAGGCCCACGTTGGGCCTAAAATCTTTTGATTCAGGCCCGACGTGGACTCAAATTTTTTTTTAAAAAAAAATATATTAATATATAAAAAAACCTATCAAAACATTTAATTTTAGATTAAAACGCAGGGTCTAAAGTCACGCTAGGAGGGCCTGAACATAGATGTGATGTCCATCAGTGGGTTTTGGTCAAAACCACTGATATTTCTAAACTACTCTTATTTCATTGGTGATATCTATTATATAGATGTTTGGACACCTAAAACATCATCTCCTACCTCTACCCTCTCTATTCATATGGAGTTTTCAGAAATCCAGATATGGGAGGTCCATCAGTGGGTGTTGGTCAAAACCCACTGATATTTCTAAACTACTCCTATTTGATTGGTGATATCTAATATATAGATGTTTGGACACCTAAAACATCATCTCCTACCTCTACCCTCTCTATTCATATGGAGTTTTCAGAAATCCAGATATGGGAGGTCCATCAGTGGGTTTTGGTCAAAACTCACTGATATTTCTAAACTACTCTTATTTCATTGGTGATATCTCATATATAGATATTTGGATACCTAAAACATCATCTCCGACCTCTACCCTCTCTATTCATATGGAGTTTTCAAAAATCCAGATATGGGAGGTCCATCAGTAGGTTTTGGTCAAAACCCACTGATATTTATAAACTAGTCCTATTTGATTGGTGATATCTAATATATAGATGTTTGGACACCTAAAACATTATCTCCTACCTCTAACCTCTCTATTCATATGGAGTTTTCAGAAATCCAGATATGGGAGGTCCATCAGTGGGTTTTGGTCAAAACTCACTGATATTTCTAAACTAATCCTATTTCATTGGTGATATCTAATAAATAGATGTTTGGACACCTAAAACATCATCTCCTACCTCTACCTTCTCTATTCATATGGAGTTTTCGGTCAAAACTCACTGATGGACCTACCATATCTGGATTTCTGAAAACTCCATATGAATAGAGAGGGTAGAGGTAGGAGATGATGTTTTAGGTGTCCAAACATCTATATATTAGATATCACCAATCAAATAGAAGTAGTTTAGAAATATCAGTGGGTTTTGACCAAAACCCACTGATGGACCTCCCATATCTGGATTTCTGAAAACTCCATATGAATAGAGAGGTTAGAGGTAGGAGATGATGTTTTAGGTGTCCAAACATCTATATATTAGATATCACCAATCAAATAGGAGTAGTTTAAAAATATCAGTGGGTTTTAACCAAAACCCACTGATGGACCTCCCATATCTGGATTTCTGAAAACTCCATTTGAATATAGAGGGTAGAGGTAGGAGATGATGTTTTAGGTGTCCAAACATCTATATATTAGATATCACCAATGAAATAGGAGTAGTTTAGAAATATCAGTGAGTTTTGACCAAAACCCATTGATGGACCTCCCATATCTGGATTTCTGAAAACTCCATATGAATAGAGAGGTTAGAGGTAGGAGATGATGTTTTAGGTGTCCAAACATCTATATATTAGATATCACTAATCAAATAGGAGTAGTTTAGAAATATCAATGGGGTTTGACCAAAACCCACTGATGGACCTCCCATATCTGAATTTCTGAAAAC
This sequence comes from Boesenbergia rotunda, assembly GCA_024364735.1. NCBI lineage: Eukaryota > Viridiplantae > Streptophyta > Magnoliopsida > Zingiberales > Zingiberaceae > Boesenbergia > Boesenbergia rotunda. Next base: position 112,326 of record JAGFNQ010004824.1, read on the forward strand.
TCCATATGAATAGAGAAGGTAGAGGTAGGAGATGATGTTTTAGGTGTCCAAACATATATATATTAGATATCACCAATCAAATAGTAGTTTAGAAATATCAGTGGTTTTGACCAAAACCCACTGATGGACATCACATCTATGTTCAGGCCCTCCTAGCGTGACTTCGGACTTTGCGTTTTAATCTGAAATTAAGTGTTTTGATAGGTTTTTTTATATATTAATATATTTTTAAAATAGAAAAAAAATTTGAGTCCACGTCGGACCTGAATCAAAAGATTTCAGGCCCACGTTTTTTTTTATTTCTACTTTTTTTTTGAAATTTTTTTACGTTTTTTTTATTTCTACAAACGTTTTTTTTAAATTTTTTTATATATTAATATATTTATTAAATATTATTAAATATATTAATTTCTATTAATCAATTATAAAAAATATTTATTTATATTTTTAAATCATGTTGGATGAGCTATTTTTAACTGAAATATTTTTTTAATAAAAACCTTACGTTTTTAGCGCCGATTTCATAATATATTATTTTAAAATAAAATCTGAAAAAGCACGTGCAGACGTCTCGAAATTTGTTACTGAGAGAGAGAAAGAGAAAGGCAGCAGTTAGAAGGAGGGGTATAAGAGGAAGTTCACATAAAAGCCTGTGCCCTTTGGTAAAATAGAAACCATGATACGCTCTTTGGTAATTTTCGATTTTTAGATACGTCCTTTGGTTAATTATCGTTTTTAAAATGCAGTGATCTTCCACTTGAAATATGTTTTAAATCCTAGTGTATTTTTTAAATACACTAAACTGTTTATAGATGACAAAGATAATAACAATAATAACAAGAAACATGCCCCAACTATTCAGAGTTCACTAGATGAATACTTTTGCAACAATGAACAACAGTGTGTAAAGATGGTATAGATAGTAACAATCATATCCTTAAAGTAACTATGATTATTACAAATGAAGTTTCTTTTCAATTGTGGTTGATTCAACTTAATCTTGTTTAAAAATAAATCAAATTGCCATAAAAAAAATAACACATGAAATAGATTATCGAGCATTACAAATCCAATCAAACAACTGTTGATGCTTAAAATAATTAAAATCAAATATAATTTTACAAAGAAAAATCGAGATGTCATCAATCGATGAAAGTCAGAATTGATTTCAAAAACGAAATCTACGTTTCGCGTAGATGAATTTAGACTATTAATTTGCTCAAAACCGATTACGGTTGAATGAAAAATTACTTATTTAAAGTTAGGCCAAAATTTGCATAAAAGGAAATATATGGAGATTAGTCCCGCATTTAAATTTTCGAAGGAATTTACTTTTTTATGTGTTTCTGTGTTAATGGAACTAAAAAGAAACACAGGTGGTCTCTTTTCACAGGCGAGTAGGTACTCGCACCTGTGAGCCCGCCACCCGCGCACGTGGCAGTTCTGTCTGACACACAGATAGGACGAGAGAAATGACTGGACTGTTGACTGGGCAAACAAATAACAACCGTTAGATCGAAGATGAGTGCTGGATCGCAAGTGACGCGATCTGGAGCATTGATCGTGAAGAGTCATGATCTGACCGTTGGTGAAGAGAGACTTGATCTGAAGCGTTAAATCAAATCTGGCGGCTAAGATCAAAGGGAGATCTAAAAGGTTACTACCATTTATATCTGATGGATGAGATCAAAGGACTATTTGAAGGGTTACAACCCTTCAGATTGAACGACCCAGATTAATCCTAAACTAAAGGTCACACCCCCTCACCAAAAGGTACCTCACCTCTTCCCTTCTATAAATAGAGTTTTCTAGATGATGGATTTATTCATTCATTCAATCATCAAAGTCATTAGCATTCATCCCATCGTGTGCATCTATAGTCCGAAAAGCCTACGAGAAGGTTCGCTAGTCTCAAAATTTATAGTGCTGCTATTTCGAGACATCGTCGTTGTATCTTGGGAAACGAATTGCATCTGTAGTGAAGCAATATCATTTTATGGAGATAGTGTCCAACAATAGCCTCGATGAAATTATATCAGTTGCATCCGCCCAGCAGCTTACCCAGACGACACCTCCAAACAATCGTAAAACTATATTCTACAATTATTTTAAAATAATTCACATCGCCATGACTCAAACCAGAGATCTTCTGTGTGTTAATCTGAGATGGTAACCAACTACATCACGACTACAAAGTTAAGAGCCTTTCATTTTACAATAAAGTGATTCTGTAAACTGATATGACATTGATCAACGACGTTCCGACCGTCGTTCCGCACGGGGAGAAGCCGGAGAAATTCAAAGGAGCCAACTTTAAATGATGGCAGCAGAAGATGCTGTTCTATTTGATAAAGCTAAACCTGTACGGTTTTTGCGTGAAGACCCACTAACCATTAAGGAAGGTGATGTCAATAGCAAGGCTGCATGCGATGCATGGTCGCATGGAGATTTCTTATGTCGCAACTACGTTCTTAACGCATTGGACGACACATTGTATAACGTGTATAGTCCGATGGAGACAATAAAATCTCTGTGGGAATCACTAGAGAAGAAATACAAAATCGAAAATGCCGGATTGAAGAAATTCATCGTCGTTCGATTTCTGGACTTCAAGATGGTGGATTCCAAAAGTGTGATGTCTCAAGTCCAAGATATGCAACTAATACTGCATGATCTGGATGTCGAAGGCATGAAGTTGACGTTCAAAGTAGCTGCAGTAATCGAGAAACTCCCTCCGTCATGAAAGGATTTAAAAAATTACCTTAAACACAAGCAAAAGGAGATGAGACTTGAAAACTTGATCCTGAGGCTCTGAATATAGGAGGATAATCAAAAGTTATATAACTCTAGAGGAACGAAGCTAGCCATCGACGAGATGTCCAACTGTTAGGATGTATACTAAAAGACTTGTCTTTTTATATATGAACATCCACATTTTGAAAGAGAATCACAACAACACAGTTGCATGTTTAAATTAGTATATGCATAACAGTCTCATAGTCTGCATTGTAGATAACATGGTATGTGGTGACACACAGAAAATCATGTTATCAGTCCCTTGCATAGTATAAGTAGAGGCTTATAACCGAGATGGAGTTGGACAAACCATCGGGATGATTGTAGTGTAATTAGGTGTGATTTGTCTTAACCATAGAATTACACTAGTGTGCTTTGTGTGCATTGAGCAAGACCAAAATAGAGGTCATTCAATTTATACTGACTTTATAATTGGATTGGACCTCGGATTATTATGGAGTACAATCTCTAAATCCCGATATAATAACGGGCACATGTAGTTAGTATTTTATTTATTTGATTTACCAATGGACAAGATTTATTTTGCTAAATCGATAGGTTCGGTAAGTTGGAAAATAATATTAATTACATGGTGTGCCGTTTATTATTGACAAAATCCGTGTCCTGGTGAGTCGGGATGATGATCCCCCTTGATGAGCTCATAAGGTTCATCATGATAAACCCTACAGGTGGATTTGATCTAACATGATGATAAGGTTGAGTGGTACTAGTCAAGGAGTTAGAAGTTAGTTAATTAAAATTGTCAGTAATTTAAATTAATTGACGGGCATACGATATCTTAAACACGGGGGGATGGATATACTCATAATAGGTGGAGCCCATATGAAAATATGGGGGTTGGTGAGGAAATTCAATGGAGATCCTTTAGTGGAATGGATCTTCATTAATGGATCGGATTTGGATCCATTAGCGGTCCAAGACCCAACTCCTCCTCATGGTCCCTACCTTAGCCCTATATATACCCCATGGGATCAAGAAACCAAGGTTAATCCAATTATTCATCAACCCAAGGCTTTTCTCCTCTCCTCTCTCTCCTAGGTCACGGCAAGGGTGAAGAAGTTTATCTTCTTCTCCCTTTCTTCTTCTTCCCTCAACCTCACGGTGAGTGGCCACTACTAGACAAAGGGAGACTTCTCTTCTCCCTTTTGTGGTGCGTGGCGAGGAAGGAGTGCCCGACGGCTGGTGGGAGGCGGTGCAAGGGGCGGCCGACGGCGCCGCAAGCACAAGAGAAGGAAGAGGAGCTCTCGGCCGGTGTTGGGTTGGGAAGAAGGTTGTTTTCTCTCCTTCATCTTTTTCATCATCTTTCTCCTTGGAGCTTCCTTGTGGCCGGCAAGCTTGGTGAGCTCTTGGTGGTCGGCGGCGCAAGGAAGGAGGAGAAGTGGTCGGAGGCTAAACCCTAGGATTAGGGTTTTGTTTGGCAAGTGAAGAAGCGATTATTTGGAGGCCCTTGGTGATTCTGGTTCTTGGTAGCTCGTCGCCCACACAATGTCCAAGAGGGAAGGGACATAAGGTAGAAGGCTATGAGGTAAAGGAAGGTTTAGGGGGCGTTTGGTTTGTATTTTCCAGTCTGTTTTCCATTTTCATTTTCTGTAGAAAATGCGGTTTTCTGGAAAAACATGTTTGGTTTGCATTTTTCAGCTTTGTTTTCTAGAAAAAAACGTAGCGTTTTCTGGAAAACTGGAGAATGAAAAAAAGTTATTTTCCAGAAAACTAGAAAATGCGATTTTCTGGAAAATGAAAATGAAAAATGACACAAACCAAACACCCCCTTAAATTTTTTCCTTGGCTCCTTATTTTTCTTATCATTTCATGTGATGTATTGATTAATTATCATGTTTAATTAATTTCTTAATTAATAGTTGATAATTAATCATTGGACCCCGATAATAAACACAAAAATCGACGATCTACTCGTCGTCTTTTCCACGGTCGATCGGTTAGGTGAATTACAAGGTTCGATCTTTGAGATTGGCCAAGTTGTAATTCGAATCGATCGATACGATGATGAGATGGTCCTTTGGAAGATGGGTCTCCATTCGGATTAATTTTTAATCCGTAGACATGGAGAGGTCTCTCAAGGATGATCAAGTATTCGCTTAGAAAGCCCGTCAAGCTATACCCATCACCAACATGGTTGAGCCAAACGCCAAGAAGCCGAAGTAATTCAAAAAGAAGGCTCAAGGCAAGAAATTCAAGGGCTCATGCTACAACTGCGGAAAGCCAGGACACCTGTTCAAAGATTGTGGACGCCCGAAGAAACCAACCAAGAGTTAGAAGGATGCTGCGAACCATGTCGCAACTTCTGATGACAAGCTCCCCGATTTATCAGAACTGGATCTTACTGCGGTCGTGTTTGAAGCCAACATGGTGGTGGAAAACCCGAAGCAGTGGTGGATCGATATTGGAGTAGCACGCCACATCTGTTCAGATAAGATGATGTTCTCCAAGTATACTCCAATAAGTGGAAGAAAGCTCTATATGGGCAATTCGACTACATCGCCGATTGTCAAACTCGGGAAAGTTGTCCTGAAGATGACATCTGGGAAGGAGTTAACACTCATTGATGTGCTCCATGTTTCCAACATCAGAAAGAACCTAGTTTCTGGTTCGGCACTTATTAAAGCCGGCTTTAGACTAGTATTCCAGTCAAACAACTTTGTACTTACGAAGAATGGTGTCTTCGTAGGTAAGAGATATTTAGAACAGAGTCTATTCAAAATGGTTGTAATGACTGTACACCGTGAATTTGATGGTAATAAAATAAAAGCTTCCAGCTAGTTGTTGAGTGTTTTAATTTATGGCATGATCGACTTAAACATGTTAATAATAATACTCTGAAATGTCTCGTCAAATTAAATTTATTACCCAGGTGCAGTCGACTGATCCCGACTAGAAAAGCTTCTGTGAAGTTTACCAGTCGACTGCCCTTAAGGGCAGTCGACTGGTTCGCGGTTTCTATAAAAGAAAAAGGGCGCGGGGCAGCCAAAACCTAGGGTTTTGGCATGCCACCCCGGCGATTCTTCATCTCCCCGACTCCTCTTTCGTTCTAAGCCTTCCCCGAGCCCTAAAATCCCTTCCTAAGTCTTCCTCTACCACGGATCTACTCCTAGGGTTAGTGAAAGCTCCTCCTCTCAAGTCTAGATCTCCTCACTACCATCATGAAACGCATGACAAAGAGGTAAGAACTTGAATAGGTCAATGTTTTCCATTTAAACTGTGATTTGGAACTAATGTAACGATTTTGCATGTTTTCTTTATCATTTTCCTTTGTGGGGGTGGTTTATGTTGGTGCAGGAAGCACCATATCGAACCTTGTTTTGATATTGGCAAAGGGTTCAAAGTTAAGTATTATTGGTGATCTAACAATGTTACTCAAGTGTGCAGGAAAAGTCCTAGCGAAGTGATGCTAGGCACCTGGCGAAGGACTGTCAGGAAACAAAGTCCTAGCGAAGGGCTGCTGCTAGGAAACAAAGTCCTAGTGAAGGGCTGCTAGGCACCTGGCGAAGGAATGCCAGGATACAAAGCCCTAGCGAAGGACTGCTAGGCACCTGGCGAAGGATTGCCAGGATCCAAAGCCCTAGTGAAGGACTGCTAGGCACCGGGGGAAGGACAGCTTGGTACCCAAGACCTGGCAAAGGACCGCTGGGCAAAAGTCCAACTGGAGGGGCCGGTTGGCATCAGGTAAATTCTCCCGAGAGGAGTAGGTGAGGACGTGTTCCCTGTCGAGGGAACTGTAGGCGTCAGTTCGATCTAGGGCTCCATTTTGGAGGCCCAAAGTCAGAACCAAGACAGCTAAGGCTGTATAAACTAACATCTTATTGTTTTATGGTGTTTTGGACTAACCCTGGATGCAGGACCGAAGGAACGAGTGTCTGCAGCTCAGAGAGCCTCAAAGGAATGAGGCAACAGCTGACCAGGGCGCCCGGAGTGTCCCGGGCACCCCCAAGGTGAACACAAAACACACAAAACAAAGGCAGGCTTCGACAACTCATCTCCTGGGCGCCCCCGTGCTCCCGGGCGCCCCCGCTGCTCCCGGGCGCCCCTAGCGCTCTGGGCGCCCCCAGTGCAAGCCTATGAAGAGAAGCCAGCCAAGCCAAAGGGATAAGATTTGACCCGGTCAACCCGGGCGCCCCCAGCGTCCCTGGCGCCCCGGTCAAGATGTGATCCCGAGTTTGAAGGGATCAGAAGTTGACCGAGGGAAAGGCGGATCGGCCGACACGTGGGGGGGCGCCCCCGACGTTCCGAGCGCCCCCAGGGCCTATAAAAGGGCCCTCGACCCCGAGGGTTGGAACAATGAATTCTTTCAACGCTTCTACGCTCTTCGGCTTCCGCGCTCTGCTCCAGCAACCTCCCGACTCAAGATACAAGCGCCGACGATGTCCTACTGCTCCGGAAAAAGTAATCTACATCGGACCTCGATAAAAAGAAGAGCTCAATTTCAGTACTGTACTTAAATTGTAATTCCATTTCTATAACTGTTTTTTATGCGATTATAGTATTGCCCGCAGTAAACGGTCAGCGACCGTGGGCCTTGGAGTAGGAGTCGACCTAGGCTCCGAACCAAGTAAAAATATCTGTGTTTGCGTGTTTTTGTTTCTAATCTTCTGCTACGCATTCTCTTTTCAAATCCGAACGCTTTCCGATATTCACCCCCCCCCTCTATCGGTTCTCTCGATCCAACAGTTTGGTATGCATGCATGGGTTTATCACATTGTAGTTTGGCCTCTAAGCGACCACACGGTGAGGGATCCTCACGTAAGTCAGGAGAGTCTAGGTTTCAGTCGGTAGAATGTACGAAGAGGTTTGATGATAATGAGTACACTATAATGAACTGTTGATACCTTAATAAAGCCTACTTCCAAGAAAAGTCTCCTCAAATCATCGAAATGATCACACATTTTAGGTTAGACAAATTGGTTTATTGTCAACATGACATCAACACTGACTTATGTAAGGAGTTTTATGCCAATCTAACCTGCATTGACTCTGATCATAACCTTTATGAGTCCATGGTGGTCGGAGTCACCATTCCTTTTTCACCCATGGTTCTAGCTGGATTTTTAGAGTGTAGGGCATCAGATAATGCATATGTTTATTTTCCTACCATTGCTGAGCCGCTCTCTCTCCATGATGTCTCCGTTGATCAAATTCATATGCATTATTTTAGGAGACATAGGCATGAGTCAGAGCGTATTTTTTATGTCAAACCCATGAGTCCATTCAGTCATGTCATGTTCAAAATTGTCATAGAATGCATACTACCCATTGTCACCAAGGGGCGGGCAAGGATTCGACTACCCCACTTGGTGATGATGTACGTTTTAGAGAGGAGGATAGATGTTGATGTCTCCTTGCAAGTGTTCACAACCATTGTCCATTTTTCCCAGAGTGTTAATGGGAAAATATATATGCCTTTTTGCCACATCTTGATCGAGTTCTTTCAGTCTCGGGGTGTCCGAGTGTCTAGCGGTTAGGTTCGGCACCTGTCCAAGGATTATGACCAGATCGGTACATGTCAGCTATCCTTGGCAGGCATTGAGAGTCGGCAGGGGGAATTTGTCTGGAGGGAGCGTCCAGAGTCATCCAGCTCGGATGAGGAGCCTGTTGCGGGGGTTACACGCGAGGAGTTCTCTCAGCTCCGGGCTGATGTTTACGGTATCCGGGAGGACCTCCAGAGCTTTCAGCAGCAGCAGCTGGGCTTCCAGCAGAGGATTGAGGCGGAGGTTCATGGGTTTACTAGCCGACAGGATGAGATGTACGAGATGATGCAACAGATGCATCTCTCACATCAGGCCCCTCCTCCTCCTCCTCCTCCAGGCGACGATGACACAATCTGATGGGATGGCAGCTTTTAGAGCAGTTCAGTGTTGAGAGTGTTGTTACTTGATGTATTCTTATATCTCTCAAACACTCTTTGTTCTGAAAAATGTATCATTCTGATGACTTCAAGGCTTTGGCCCCTGCTACTTTCTCATGTTTTATCTCATGACTCTCTTTATGTTTCCATGTATGATACACTTCTTTTCATGTTATGTTATGAGTAATTTTGTCATGACTTGATGATTACCCTTATATTATGATTTGAGTATTGTTTTGTCATGACTTAATGCTATGGTTTTTAAGTTACAAATCTTTATCCCTGACTTCATAATATGTTACCAATTGTTATGTCATAGTGTTATATTACTTAAATTCCTTGATCAGTATTGAATGACAAGACTGTTATGAATAAGGGCATAGGGAAGATTGTTCATGATTATCAAGGGTTAAGTGATAAAGAGGAGGAGTTTTTGTTTACATGAAAATCCTATAAGTAAAAAGGGACAACTGAGGGATATTTCATATGTCAAAAGGTCATGGTTGGAATTGGCAAAAGTAAGAAATCATGATTAAATTTGAAAGTTGATACAAAATGACCTTTTTGGAGGAAATTCGAGTTTGTACTAAAAGTCAAGCACGGTTGATGTTTTTTATGAAAATATATTTTTCTAGGGTAGGGAATACTCTAACAAACGTGCTTGTAAAATTGAACATTTTTCGGGATTTTCTAGAATTTTCTACGCATTTCTAAATTTCGGCTGGAAAATCAGAATTTGGCGTATCAGTCGAGGGGCAGTCGACTGGTAGTTTGGGCAGAATGTGAATTTGTGATTTCTGAGGGGTTTTTCTGAAATCTGGTTGAGTTCTATTTTGCACCAAGGGTAGGGTTGCTTAGGGTAATCTTTTTGATGGTGTCAAAGGAGGAGAACTTGGGTGTTAAGTTAGGTTTGGGTTGAAACTTAACTTTGATTGATTTGTGAAACTTTGGAGTTAAGTTGGGATAACTTAACCGGTTGTTGTGAGTGGAGTTAAGTTGGGAGAACTTAACTTGGTATGGGTAATGAGAATTGAAAATTGAGAGAAAGCATAGGTTAAGGGGGAGATTGCCTCTTGTTTGTTATGCTTTGTGTTTTCAATTGCTATTGTTATTGTCATTACTATTGTTGTTATGTTTACCTAACTTAACATATTGCCACACATCAAAAAGGGGGTGATTGTTGTGGCAATCAACCCTGATATGATCTGGAAGATCATGGGTTTTGATGAGTGTGGTCAATATGGTTAAGTTAGGGTTTATTGTTGTACTAATATGTGTACATGAGTGTGCAGGTGTACAGGTACACATGGACTTAGTTGATGTCTTCAGGTGAAGGATGGCATGGAGGCAAGCTGGAGGCTTGCGTGCGCATCCGAGAGAGCGTGGATAGCAAGGACGATGAGCCGAGGGACGCGGACTTCGAGGCGTACGTGAAGGGTGGCATGGAGGCAAACTGGAGGTTTGCGTGCGCATCCAAGTGACGAGGGCCGAAGATGAAGAGGGCGTGAAGGCAACAGTCGAGGCTGCTGGTGAAGAGTCAACCTGGTTGTGAGGGTCTGAGTATGAGTGTTTGTACTCAGGGGCTAAGCCGGGAAGATTTGAGTGCGGAGTGAAATGTACTCGGGAGTGTAGCCCTAGGCTTAGGACTTGGACCAGTCGACTGCCCCATGGGCAGTTGACTGGTGTCGACTGGGACAGCTGGCAAAATTCGAACGTTGTACTGCAACGGTCGAATCTGAGTGGGACCAGTCGACTGCCCAAAGTGAGTTTCAGATTCGACTAGTAGCGGTTGTTTCAGATTCGAGCCCTATTTAAAGGGGCTCGTTTCATGCTTTATTTTCTTGACGAAACTCGCTTTGGTAAAGTGAGTTAGTAGTCTTTTGTGCCCAGATAGTGTCCAAGGTGTTGTGGCGAGGTTTCTCCACCTACAAGGAGCGACGAGGGCTAGCCAGAGGTTATCCGGGGAGTGATCCACCGACGGATTCTTGGATTAGCCACCCGTCTGGGGTGGATACCAAGTAAATCTTCATTGTTAGCATTGGTTACTTTTGTCTTATTATTTTTATTGTATATTCCGCTGCGCAAACTAACCGTGTAGGTAGAAGATATTCGAAAAACACTATTCACCCCCCTCTAGCGTACGCAAATGATCTATCACCTTTTTCATGGCCATCTGTAGTGCCCGCCTTTTTCCCACACCTCGTGGTGTGGTGAGAGAGGTGGCGTTACGCTAAACATACATGTACTTAAACAATATCTTAATGCAGCGGAATCATCATTTTTTTTTCTAAACATGCTCTTAACCATACAACTAATACATGAAATATCTATACGTGCCTAAACTTGTCATTCATAAACTCATATGCATAGCATCATAACTTAACCGTTCCATAACTTATTCATCATTTCATAGGTAGCATGTACTTATCCATAAATGTAGCATCATGAGTCTTAAGTCACCCATTAGTCATAACCATAAAACATAGCATAAAATTTAAGAACATTCCCACACCCAAGACATGCATTATGTATGAATATAAAATCTTTTTGCCAAGTCACTGCCACACACACACATGCTTCTGCCTCCCCTGCGGCTTCCCTTATTAGCTTCTTGGTTGATTTGCGGTACAAGGAAAATAAAACTATAAGCACATAAGCTTAGTAAAACCCCTTTCCTACTCACTAAAACCATACGTTGTTTCAACATAAACATATCAAACATCTGACATAACATAACTTCGAGCATAAACATAAGCATAGTCATACTTGGCATAAATGAACATACATGAACATGACTTAATATATCAAGCAACGTATACATGACATAAAGCATACCTACATGAACGTGAAACATACTTATACATGGTATAATTCTTAGCATACATGAACATAATGCATACTCATACATGACATAATTCCTAGCATACATGAACATAATGCATACTTATACATGACATAATTCTTAGCATACATAAACATAAGGCATACTTATACATGACATAAAATATGAGCATAAACACAACATAAAATATACTTACCTTGGCGCGATGCATAATATGGATGTATGAATGAGTCTAATGCATTTACTATATAAGATGCTTAGTTTTGAAATCATACTTTTAAATGCTTAACATAAACATAACTTCATTGGGGTCCCCGGCTTGTACCACATACATACATCATAAGCGTGCATCCCTAAGTAAATATGAGGTAGCTAGCCCCGACCTACTAGGGTAAGGACAGCATAGTCGGTAGTCCCAGAACCGAGGCGTTCTTAAGGTGCCCATCCCTGTTGCACAGCTTCGGTAGTGCCAGAATCGTGGACAGCTTCGGTAGTCCAGAACCGGGGCGTTCTTAAGGTGCCCATCCCTTGGACCCTTACTTCGGTCCGGTACAAGCCTCATTCATAAAATAAAATAACCATGCATGCTTCATCATTCATACTTGTCATTCATACTTATCATTCATACTTATTTCATATCATCGTTATGCCTTCATCATTCATACTTATCATTCATACTTATCATTCATACTTAAGGCATAACCATCATCTTCATTCATACTTATCATTCTTTATTCACAAAATAGGACATACATACATAATCATGTTTCTAGCCATAAACATTACCTTAGTTCCTAAAGCTTGCATGATCTTGATATATAAATAAACATGCACTTCAGACATGATACATTTCATCTAGCATACATAATCCTAGTATTCATCATAAAGCATGGATGATAAGCCACGTATAAATAGGACGTATACTACTAGGGTTCATGACATTCATTCTAAAACATGCACATACTTTCATAAACCATAAATCTATTATAATCATTTATCATCATACATGCATCATTCTAATTATCATAACATATTCCTATCTCAATTACATATAGTCATGGTATATGATCTAAATATTCATGGATGAAACATAACATAAAATCTAACATGCATAATCATGTGATATTACACATAAACGAAGATTTTTGTACATAAAGGTCCTTACCTCATGCTTTAACTATCTACTATTATCATGGTGACTTATAAACATGCATTCTTGAGATCTTAACCCAAACCAAACCCTAGGTTTGGATCTTGGCCGAAACCTTAAGGGGCCATGGGTCCTTAGAAAAATTTGCATAGTCATAGTCAACATCCAATCCCTTGCATATTATGTCATAGGAACCCATTGTGACCCTTGATTGGTTTTAACCCTAAGTCCTAGACCTTATTCATGCTTTGGTCGAAACCCTAGGGGAGTAATAGGCCCATGAAAAATTCATTTAAGTCACCATTTTCATTAATAACATATCATAGCAAAACATACTAATCATGCTTGGAGGTTTGAAAGTTAAACCTAGCCCTATACTTGATGTGGCCGAAACCCTCAAGGGGTTTTAGGGTGCCAAAAACTTCCCTAAATCATAAGTTATGTCCTACATACTATCATAAAACTTTTAAGAGCACAAAAGAGAATTTACATCATCCCTAACCCCACAAAACATCCTTGGCCGAAAACCCTAAGTGTCCTCTTCATGGTTTCCTCAACTTAAATCTTAAACAAAAATTCTAAATCTTGTTAAGCATCAAGGAACAATCATACCACAGGTGAGAAGGGTCTTACCTTCCTTGATCTTGCTTACAACTTTGGATAAAAGATAACAAGAGAACCTCCTTGTCTCTAAATTCTCCTTAGTCCTTGTATCCTTATAGGGGGGGCCTTAGATCTTCCAAATAGAGTCCTTGGTGGAACTTTTCTCAAGGGGGAGAGCACCTTGAATTTTCGGCCAAAGCAAGGAGGAAGAAGGAATGAAGAAGAGAGGGAAGTTGTAACTTCCTTTCCCTATTTATATCATTTTGAAAAGGGGTAAATGAAGAGTCATGGTGCCTCTTCCCTTGATGACTCTTCATTTCCTACACCTTAACTAATATCCACTTCATTCCCTTATAGCACTCCCTTGCTAGGTGAATTGGTTAGTGCATGCATGGTTGTAGACTAGGTCCAAGGTTCAATCCTTGGTGCATGCACTAATTTTCTATTTTCTTTTTAATTTATTTCCTATTATTTTTGAAAATTCCTTAAAAATTCCCCCATAATTATGTTAATATTTTTCATTACAATCCATCTATTTTTATATTAAATTCTACTTAAAACCACCCATGATAATGGCACTAGAAGCCCCTATAAGGCCCCTTAGTACTTAGTTTCTCTCAATTTAAATGAGAGAACTTTGGGTTTCTAGGCTAAGGTTCGTACTGATATTTCTAGATCCTTCGGAAAATTATCTAGACATGCTTAATATTTTAAAGAAAATATTAAGAGAATTTTTCGGGTCGTTACACCATCTCTAAGTATTTTGATATCCCCTTACATCAAATGGCTCCCAACGCCTTCGCTCAGATGGGCGGGATGTTTATCCTCTTCAAACTATTCAGCATACCCTTGACCCCTCGCGCCTTCCACTTTTACACCATCCTCAACTTGGCCTCTAGAGGGGCCTTTAGCTTCACCGCTCGCCTTAACCATAAATTCATCGGAAGCCTCCCTTCCTCCTATAAGGGATGGAAGGAGCGCTTCTTTTTCATTCAACTTTCCGAGCATCCCTTCTGCCCGACTCGCTAGCGAGAAGACCTACCCTCTCCTCCAGACCTAGGCGACTTCCAGCAGGACTAGGGATATCAGCGAGCCAGGAGTGTATTAGCCGGGATGGAGTTCCAGGGCCCCAGCCTGGTTCAATGTGAAAAAACACATGTATCGGGCTGGGATTAGCTCCAAAGCCACCAGTTTTAATCATAGCCTCCGTAAGTTTACTATTTCATTAAATACTTGTCGATTTTAACTGATATTTTATTGTTTGTGTGATGCAGAGAACATTATGCTCGCCCCGGCCATGAGCAAGCTTCTCAAGTGGGAGGTTGTAGATAAACGGGCCCTTGAAGGATCGATGTGGCGTGCAGAGGGGGGGTGAATGCACTTTTTCGGATCGTTGAACTCTACACAGATGTTAGCGCAGCGGAAATAATATGCAAAAGACAAATAACAATGCTAACACTTTCAGTTACTTGGTATCCACCCAGATGGGTGACTAGTCTAAGGATCCACGCCGCGAGCACCACTTTTCACTATAGAAAAGTCTCCTTTAGGTGGAGAAACCTTCACAGCAAGAGCTTCCTCTTTACAGATGTAGAATTGAGATGGAGGAAGCAAAGAATCACTTTACAATTCGGCAGCACTTCGTTACTGTACGGAACGGTACAGACACGTGTAACGAGGCCTCCTTTTATAGGTGAAAAGGACAGATTCGCAGTCTGTCCAGACGCCTACCAGTCGACTGCCCCAAGGGCAGTCGACTGGCCCGGCATTAAATGTCGGCCAACGGCTAGCCAACGGCTAGTTTTGGGGTATACCAGTCGACTGCCCCAAGGCCAGTCGACTGGTCCGAAGCTGCGAACTCTCTGTGGGTTTTGGCAGTCGACTGCCTTCGGGCCAGTCGACTGCCCTGCCTCCCAGCTCAGCTCCAGCCACTCCGAACCCTCTCCTTCGCGTGTGCCTTCAGGTCTGCTCCCTTGGCTCGCCCCTTGAAGTCCTCTTCTTCTGGCTATCGTCCCTCGGATGTGCACACAAGCCTTCCCTTGGCTTGCCTCCATGCCACCCTTCACGTGTGCCCTTTGAAGTCCACTTCCCGGCTTGCCCTTGGAGCTCTCCTCCCTCGGCTCTCGTCCCTCGGATAGGTCCACCATGTGTGATTCTCCAAGTCCTGCAAACTCAATCACACAAATCAAATACAACATAGCACTCTAACTTTAAACTTATTCGCCCACACATCAAAACCATGATCTTCCAATCATTTCAAGGGCCGATTGCCTCAACAATCTCCCCCTTTTTGATGTGTGACAATATGTTTAAGTTAGAGATAAATAGCAACAATAGTAATAGCAAAAGATAGCAATTGAAACATTATGAGACATAATAAACCTAAGAGGTAACCTCCCCTTTAACCTATGTCCTCTCCACAGTTTCAATTCTAATCATATTCCAAGTTAAGTTTCCACTTAACACCATCAATAAGAATGTAAGACATATCCGAACCTAAGAGGTACCTCCCCCTTAATCCATGTCTTCTTTTCAGGTTTTAACCTTACAAGGTCTAAGTTAGACAAAAATACCTAAAACTCCCCATTTTAAGTCAAGAGTCTAACTTAAACTACCCATTCTCCCCCTTTGACACCATCAAAATGATTGCCTCAAGCAACCAATCCCTATGGTATCAAATGTGAGATATATTGATTCCTGAATTTTCTCTCAGCTTCTGAAAATTCCTGTACCAGTCGACTGCCCATAGGGCAGTCGACTGATACGCTATCAGTCTGAAATTACAGGTTTTCTGCCGAGATTCAGAAACTCCCAGAAAATTCCAGAAAATTCAAAAAATTGTAAAATTTTGCGTACATGTTTGAAATGTTATACTCTATCAGGGAAAAATAATAAACCATATAAAATTTCAAACGTTCACGTCTTTTGATAAAAATCCAAAAGTTTTGAAAAACACTACATTTTGTATCAACCTTTGAAACCAATTTTGCAAATTTATGACTTTTAAGAGCATGGCACAATATGTAAAACATAAAATGGTTTTCAAAGGTTTAAAATGTCCAACTATGATCTTTAGCAAAGTGTCCATTGATTAAACACTTGCCTCCCCCATAATTGGTCTAGTTTTGATATTTTGATACTCTCAATGGTCCAACAATGTGCCACAAGCACAAGTGAGCCAAATGTATCACCCTAATGGATCAAGCACCCTTTTTCAAAGCTAATGTCTCCAAGTTCATTCTATACTTCCACAAAACACATTCCAAAGCCTCTTCTTAAGAATGTAAACTCCGATTCGGGAAGAGGCTTGGTAAAGATGTCGGCTAGGTTCGACTTTGATTCAACATAGTGTAGTTCTATGTCTCCCCTTGCCACATGGTCTCTAATGAAGTGATGTTTCACTTCAATGTGCTTTGTCCTAGAATGGTGAACCGGATTTTTAGTTAGGTTGATCGTGCTTACATTATCACACAAGACTTTGACCTTGGTGTAATGTAGCTCATAGTCCTCTAAGGTGTGCATGATCCAAAGGAGTTGGGAAACACATCCACCCATTGCCACATATTCTGCTTCCGTTGTTGATAGGGCAACGCATAGTTGTTTCCTACTACTCCAACTAACTAATGAGGACCCAAGAAATTGACACTCTCCACTTGTACTCTTCCTGTCTAACTTGCAACCCGCATAGTCCGAGTCGGTGTATCCAATTAGGTCAACATTTGGGGTTCTAGGATACCAAAGTCCGACATTTAGGGTTCCTTTCACATACCTTAGGATCCTTTTGACTACAATTAAATGGGACTCTTTTGCACAAGATTGGTACCTAGCACACATACCTACCGCGAAAAGTATGTCGAGTCTACTAGCGGTTAGGTATAGGAGGCTACCAATCATGCTCCTATATTGTTTAGAGTCTACCATTTTGCCTTCAAGATCACTATCCATTTTNAAGAAAGCCTCTCATACCAAGCCCGGGGGGCTTGTTTCAATCCATACAAGGCTTTTCTTAATTTGAAACACATGTCTTGGAAAGTTAGGGTCCTCAAACCCGGGGGGTTTGTTCTACATAAACTTCTTCCTTAATGATCCCATTTAAGAATGTCGACTTCACATCCATTTGATGAAGTGTGAAACCCATGTGAGCGGCATAAGCTAATAAATTCTAATTGATTCTAAACCTAGCTACGGGGCATAGGTCTCATCATAATCCAATCCCTCAACTTGGTTAAACCCCCTAGCTACCAATCTAGCCTTGTTCTTAGTGATTTTACCTTGGTCATCTAATTTGTTCCTAAAGACCCATCTAGTGGTTACAATGGTACAATCAGTGGGCCTAGGAACTAACTCCCAAATTCACTCCTTTCAAATTGGTTTAGCTCTTCTTGCATGGCCAACACCCAATCAACATCTCCCAATGCTTCATCAATGGTCTTTGGTTCTAATTGGGAGATTAGAGCTATTTGGCTAGTCTGATCCCTAAAGTATGACCTAGTCCTTACTCCTTGAGTGACATCACCAACAATTTGGTCAATGGGATGATCATGATGATGTCTAAAGGTATAGAGGTTGTAGGTGCATTTACTTCTTCTTCCTCATCCTCTAGGATGCTTCTTATTCCCCCTTGATCATTGCCCTTCAATTGTAGGTCTTGAAGTCTTTGGGCAAGGGGTTGGACTTCTTCTATATCCTTATCAATTGAGGTCTTTCTAGAGTAGGTACTAGTGGTTTCATCAAATTTGACATTTGAGGACTCCTCAATCACTTTTGTCCTCTTGTTGTACACTCTATAACCCCTACTAGTCAATGAATACCCTACTAAGATTCCTTCATCGGCCTTTGACTCAAATTTTCTTAGGTCATCTTTGGTGTTTAAGATGTAAGCTTTACATCCAAAGACCCTAAAATAGTGGACTTGGGGTACCCTTCCATTCCAAAGTTCAAAGGGGGTTTTTCCTAAAAACCTATGCACCAACACTCGGTTTTGAATATAGCAAGCGATGTTAACCGCTTCGGCCCAAAAGTAGCTAGGAAGAGAGTATGCATTAAGCATAGTCCTAGCGGCTTCTTGTAGGGCTCGGTTTTCCTCTCAACTATCCCATTTTGTTGAGGAGTCCTAGGGCATGAAAACTCATGCTTGTATCCATTTTCAACATAAAATTGTGTGAAGTTAGCGTTTTGGAACTCCCCACCATGGTCACTTCTAATTCGGTTTATTTTGGTATTCTTTACATTTTCTACCCTTTTGCTAAAGCCTATGAATAAATTTAGGGTATCGTCCTTATGTTTCATGAAGTGAACCCAAGTGAACCTAGAAAAATCATCTACTATCACTAAGCAATACTTACTTCCTACAAGTGATGGAGTACTATGACAATCAAATAAATCTATATGTAAGAGTTCTAAGGGCAAAGAAGTAGTACTTAAAGTTTTACCTTTGTGTGATTCTTTTGATTGCTTACCCTCTTGACATGCATCACATAGCTTGTTCTTTTCGTACTTGATCATTGGGAGCCCCTTCACCAATTCTTCCTTGGCCACTCTTGTAATGTTCCTCATGTTGATGTGTCCAAGTCTTCGGTGCCATAACCACCCTTCTTCTTCTTTAGACATGAGACACTTAACAACATTGTTAGTAGCATAAGATAGATCAAGATAATACAAGTTTGCTTCTCTAAACCCTTCTAATATGATAGTGTTTGATTCACATTGTTTTATTACACATTTCTTATCATGAAATTCTACTCTAAACCCGGCATAGCATAATTGACTTACACTTAATAAATTGAACTTCATATCCTTAATCAAGAGTACCTTATGAATTGAAATAGTGGGAGATACCTCAATTGTGCCCCTACCAATGATCCTTAACTTTCCACTGTTTCCAAAGGAGACCGTTCCTTCTCTTAGGTAGCTAATAGTGGTGAACTTGCTCACATCCCCGGTCATGTGTCTTGAGCATCCACTATCTACTATCCACAAGGTTGGGGCCTCCTTCACCTTTACCTAGACAACATGGAAAACATATTCTTTTGGTACCCAAATCTTAGATCCATAAGCATCATTTAAAAATTTCTTAGGCACCCATGCCTTCTTGGTGGTTCCCCTAGCCTCTAATCTCCTAGTTGCACCAATCCTACCGGTAAGTGAAACAAAAGCTACTTCCTTGGTCTTAGGCCTATAACCTAATCCGGCCTTGTTGTATACAGCCCTTTGACTGTTTATGATCATGTCAAGGTTGCTTGATCCTACTTGAATTTTTCTAAGTGCTTTTGTGTGGTCATCTATTTGTTTCCTTAACTCCTTATTTTCATTTTCAATACATGAGACATGTGAAGAAGTAGAGCTAGCATGCAACTCCTTAAGTTTAATAGCTTCTACTTTAAGCATGGCAATTTCTTCCTTAAGATCCTTAATTTTGCTTCTAGCCTTAGCTAAGTCCATGTTAGTGCTAGTAATGATTTTCACTAAAGTGGAAGATGGTAAGTGGTATACCTCACTTACCGAAGCCTCTGACTCTGATGATGATGAGGTGGAGGAGCTCTCATCTTCACTGCTTAAGCTCCGTTCATCGTCTGAAGAATCTGAACCATCTTGTGCCATAAGAGCGAAGTGTGAGACTTGCTCTTCTTCTTCCTCTGAGGATGAGGGATCGTCCCAGGTCGCCTTGAGGTTCGTGGCACTCTTCTCCTTTCCCTTCGACTTCTTCTTGTCATTCTTCTTCCTTTCTTCTTTCTTGTCCTCCCTCTTCTTCAACTGGGGACATTCGTTCTTCATATGTCCCTCTTGGTGACAGTTGTAGCATATGATCTCCTTGGCCTTACCCTTACCTTTGGCCCCTTTCCTAGCATATGATTTGTTAGAAAAACTTTTAAATGCCTTACGAAATTTCCTTACCATAAAGGCTTCTTGGTCACTATCCATGGAGGCGCTTGACTCCTCCGAGTCCGAGGATGATGAGTAGATCACCTTCTTCTTCTCCTTTCTCCTCTTCTTCTCTTTCTCTGCAACAAAAGCAACACGTTTCTCTTTTGCCGAAATGTTAGCTTGTTCGTGCAGTTCAAATTCACAAAATAGATCGTCCAATTTAACTAAAGATAAATCCCTTGATACCTTGTAGGCATCAACCATGGATGCCCACAGGGTGGTTCTCGGGAAGGCTTATAAGACATACCTGATGATGTCCCGGTTTTCGATTTTCTCTCCAATTACATGGAGCTCGTTGATCACTTCCTTTACTCTTCCATGCAGCTGACTGACGGTCTTGTTGCTCTTCATGGAGAGTGATTGCAGTTGGGCCACCAACAAGTCCTTCTTGGCTCTTCTGGACTCGTTTGACCCCTCGTTCAGTTCTACCAACTTGTCCCATAGCTCTTTGGCGCTCTTGAATGGCCCCACTTTGTTCAGTTGCTCCTTAGAGAGTCCGCACTGCAGTGTAGTGGTGGCCTTGGCATTTGATTGCGCCCTCTTCATCACTTCTTTGGACCATGTCCTCATGGGTGTAGGATCTCCTCTTTCATCGACGGGCGCCTCGAAGCCATCTGCAACACTTATCCAAGTTTCTATGTCATTCATAAGATAGTATTGCATTCTACCTTTCCAGTACGCGAAGTCGTTGCCGTCGAAGAACGGTGGTCGTGCGGTGGAGTATCCCTCTTGAAACGCCATTTCAGATGTTCTGGTTGATTGTTAGATCTTCCAAAACGCACCGGCTCTGATACCAACTGAAGGATCGATGTGGCGTGCAGAGGGGGTGAATGCACTTTTTCGGATCGTTGAACTCTACACAGATGTTAGCGCAGCGGAAATAATATGCAAAAGACAAATAACAATGCTAACACTTTCAGTTACTTGGTATCCACCCAGATGGGTGACTAGTCCAAGGATCCACGTCACGAGCACCACTTTTCACTATAGAAAAGTCTCCTTTAGGTGGAGAAACCTTCACAGCAAGAGCTTCCTCTTTACAGATGTAGAATTGAGATGGAGGAAGCAAAGAATCACTTTACAATTCGGCAGCACTTCGTTACTGTACGGAACGGTACAGACACGTGTAACGAGGCCTCCTTTTATAGGTGAAAATGACAGATTCGCAGTCTGTCCAGACGCCTACCAGTCGACTGTCGACTGGCCCGGCATTAAATGTCTGCCAACGGCTAGCCAACGGCTAGCCAACGGCTAGCAAACAGCTAGCCAACGGCTAGTTTTGGGGTATACCAGTCGACTGCCCCAAGGCCAGTCGACTGGTCCGAAGCTGCGAACTCTCTGTGGGTTTTGGCAGTCGACTGCCTTCGGGCCAGTCGACTGCCCTGCCTCCCAGCTCAGCTCCAGCCACTCCGAACCCTCTCCTTCGCGTGTTCCTTCAGGTCTGCTCCCTTGGCTCGCCCCTTGAAGTCCTCTTCCTCTGGCTATCGTCTCTCGGATGCGCACACAAGCCTTCCCTTGGCTTGCCTCCATGCCACCCTTCACGTGTGCCCTTTGAAGTCCACTTCCCGGCTTGCCCTTGGAGCTCTCCTCCCTCGGCTCTCGTCCCTCGGATAGGTCCACCATGTGTGATTCTCCAAGTCCTGCAAACTCAATCACACAAATCAAATACAACATAACACTCTAACTTTAAACTTATTCGCCCACACATCAAAACCATGATCTTCCAATCATTTCAAAAGCTGATTGCCTCAACAACTAGCATGGGTTATTCTCTAATCAGCTGATTCTCACTGGCTGGAGACATTGGGATGTCAGGAGATAAACATGAATGCTAGTTAAGGGAACTAGTTCATTGGAGTGACTGGCTGTAAAACTTCATATGGTAATCTACATATAGATATGTCAATGAAGTTCTTACTGCAGCTTAAGTGCGATGTTCCTTTGACTTGCGGTGTTCAAGTCATCTTAGTCATGGAGACTTATACTTTGACATCTTAAGCAAGCATCTCTAAGGAGGTGTGGACCCAGGATGGTTGGGTATAAGCCGAAGTGCCCGAAGATGTTTGAATAACCTACAAAGGATTCACCACTCCTTGCGAGGAGATGTATACCCAAGGTCTATCGTCGGATTGTTACTCGAAGCCTCTGGCCAGAGCATCACATGTTCAGAGTATGAATCTCTCAGAAACATGAGAGTAACTAGAATCCGTAGGACGAGAAAAATATTGCTTGGGCTAGGTGTGACATAGTCAGCCTAGTGGGGACTGACACACATAGACCGTGTCCTGAACCAAGTGGGTATAAGATGGTGAAGGAAATGAGACACGATTCATTATAGCTGTTGAAGGGTTTCAGAATAATTTCTGAGGTCAACCGTTGATCTTTCGATTAATTGGGGATCATGATGTACTACTAGGTGCCACTCATGATCGTTCTATAATTGGTTAATTATAGACGACCAACATATATAAATCGAAAGCTTATTTAGTCACACGCACTACGAGTAATCCGAGGGATTTAAAACGAGTTGAAAATTGGATTTTCCGATCAAAAGAGATAAGTCGAATCTGAATTTTTCAGAGACGCATCGAAAGCTTAAAATGGCTAAGTCATTTGAAGACTTATTGGACGAATTAAATGAGTTTAATTCATACGGTCCTGGCTTGGGTTTGGCCGGCCAAAGAGGGTCCCTACCCTCTTTGTTTGGCCGGCCACATTAAAAGGGGAGAACCAAATTGTTTGGTTCAGATTATAAAATAAACCGAACGTGGTTTGTTTTATAAAATTATGGATAATATATAAATTTTTATAAACCAAAGTTTGGTTTATTATTTTCATGGAAATTAAAATAAACTTTGAATAGTTTATTTTATTATGAATTGATTTTTCCATGATAAGAAAAATTTATATAATAAATTTCTTGTGAAAATTTATTCCATAATAAAAAGGGAGACATGGTTGTTTTTATTATAAATTAAATTATGATAAAAACTTGGCATGATGGAATAAATCATAAAAAAATTTATATGATAAATTTCTTATGAAAATTTATTCCATAAAAAGGAGACTTGGCAATTGAGAGGCTACTATATAAAGGAACCAAGGCAAGGCTTGGAAATCAATCTAAGAGATCAAGGAATAAGCCCTCTCTCTCTCCCTCTCTCTCTCTCCCTCCTCTAGTGCCGCCGGCCCTAGAGGCACTCCCTTTGTTGCCGTGAGCTTCATCCACCAAGCAGCTACCGTGAGCAGAAGAAGAAGCGGGCGCGACTCCTTCCTCCCCGGAATCTTGATTCCGTTCTTCGTTTGGTGATTAGTCTTCCCATCTCTCTCTTGGTATTCTTGTCGTGCCTTTAGAGAATCTAGTAGTTCTTGTCGGCACGAAACTCGCGGCTTTGCGAAGTCATCCCGAAGAAAACTCGGCGTAGACGCGAATAGAAGCGGAGCTTCTAAGGGACGTTTACGGTTAGATCTCGTCCCTTCCTTTGAGTTACGCGACGTAATAAGTAAATTAGTTTACTTTCTACAAAATTTTAAATGTATGATCATATCTACACAATATAAGATTGCATGCTTAGATGTGTGGTTAAATAATTTGGGAAATTATTTATGCTAAATCTTCCGCTGCACGTAATTAATTTTAAAATTACGAACCCGCATCCATGTCAACATGCACCCGGTCCCAACAACAGGCACCCAAGAACGGTCATTCCAAAGCAGTCTCGAAGCAAGCCTCCACGTCAGCAAATGAGGCGCCTGTGTTGATACAGGCGCTCCAGTCAGCTCAGGCGCCCCAGTTGAAGGGATAAGCACTGGCCAAGTCTAATGATATGGATTCGCGCAGAACAGGTCAAGTGTCAGGCACCCCCTTCAACACAAGCGCCCAAGAACCGAGTATATAAAGGGGTTCACCCCCTTGCTTCACGGCACAATTGCTTCCAACGAGTTCTTTCAAGCACTCTGCTCCAAACGCTCCGTGCTCAAGTCTCAAGCGCCAACGACGACCCGCGGCTCCGATCTACAAATCTACTCTGGTCATCGGTATAATTATTATTTAATTGCTGTATTTAAATTCTGTATTTGAACTCAACTGTGTAATATTTTTGCGCAATATAGAATTGCTCATCGTAAACAGTCAAGGACCGTGAGCCTTGGAGTAGGAGCCGATCTAGACTCCAAACCAAGTAAAAATCAAAGTGTTAGCATTGATTTGAATTTTTCCGCTGCGTAATTGCTCTTTTTTAATCCGAAAAGATTTTATCGATATTCACCCCCCCCCCTCTATCGATTCTAAACGATCCCACATACGCTCCTTTTCATGTCCTATTAAAGGATATAAATGAGAGCGGTTCTCCAAATTCGAAAAAAATCAAAATGAAGCACAAAGGGAAGAATACATGAAATATACATATAAAATGAGATAAGATGTGCATCATTACATTAAAAACTCTATATGAAATACTCACATCAACTAGCATGACTAAGGTTTCTAAAAAGTCTAAGAGTGTCATTAAGAATGTATCTAGGGAGATTATTCCTAGTGAGTACCTAGTGCTTCCAAAGAGCTCTAATAGATATGATCTCTTCACACTAGATGAGTAAAGGGTATGTTAACCCTAATAGGAAAGATATTTAACTCAATCATTGTGAAGTTGGCATTTAGAGCATTTTTAAGGTATTATGGCATCTTGAAAATGAAAAGCTGATTTTTATCCTAGATAAGTTTATATGGTGTCAATAAAAATTTGAGATATTGTGATTAATCAAAATGCCACAAATATGATAGAATTCAAAAGTTTATCAATTTGGAATTTTGGGTACATTCGAGGGAGATAGACTACTTATGTCAAATCAAATATTTTGCATCATGATTAAATGATAACACTTCGATGGAAAATCTAGATATTTAATTTGTGCTACAATTACTATACTTGTGTGTCCTATTATATGCCATGGCATCATGACATATACAAATATTTCATTTATCATGAGATTTGATATATGTCATACCATACATGTATTATTAGATTATAATACTTTCTTGTAAATCCATACATTTGATATATATCATAATTATCATAATCATTTACATGCATTGTTTTAATTATTTATAATTAAGAAAAATGATATTAGATGACATCCTAAGAAGGATGATCAAATCAAAATATCTAGTTAGATATATATGACCCCTTAATTTAGGGAAAATGATCTTCACATCCCACCAGAACAATAAGATTTGAAAAACATATAATTATTTATGTATTTCTGAAATTTGACCTACAAATTAAATTTTCAAGTTTTTAAGCCACCAATCGATTGGTGCCAGCTACCAATAGATTAGTAATTGTAATTTTGGTTGAAATGAGTTTATTTCAGTTGGTTAAGTCACCCCTAGGTATTGTGACTATCCCTAACTATCTAGACCAGTCTCGGGGCCGACCCCGGGCCGGGTCCAGCCCGGAACTGGCCCGGGTCAACGGGGCGGGTGGCTCGTTGACCCGGTTCGCCGGGCCGAACCGGAACCGGCCCGGCAGGATGCTGGGTCGGTTCCGGTTCGCGCAGCCAAAACCCGTGAACTGGCGATTAACCGCCGATTCCAACAGCACTGAACTGTCGGTTCAGTGCCATTGGGAAGGTTTTGTATTTTTGTTTTTGACGGTTGAGATCATTTGACCGTTTTTTGATCAATTGCTATGATTTAGTGACCGTTATGATCCAAACTCTATAAATAGGGAGCTCATTTCATCATTTTCACACACAACACAACTTCTCTTCTCTTAATCTCTCATTCTCAAATCTCAAATCTCAACTTCTCTCCGCGTTCTTCATTTTTCAACGATAATGGAAGGAGGTCACGGAGCTTCATCAATCTCGATCTCGTAGGGGAAAAGAAATAGCGTTCGAGGATCCCAACCTTCAAATTCAATCCACCGATGATGAGACCGATGTTTGTAATTGTTGTCCGTCCTCGGTATTTGACATAGTCGGTTTGCGACTTGTCGGTACTTCCGAGAGGTTGCTGCCGGTAGGCAAACTATTTTTACGTCGAGACTAGTGTTCGACACTATCTCCGTAAAACGATATTGCTCCGCTACAGATGCTCACGGATAGCAGCAATTCGTTCCCAAGATACAACGACGTCGTCTCGAAATAGTAACACTCCAAATTTCGAGACCGACGAACTTGATCGCAGGTTTTTCGAACTCTTTATGCAGAGGATGTTTGAATGCTAAGCGAAATGCAATTCTGAATGAGATGAATTTCCAAATGAGAAGGGATCTTTATATAGTTGGTGAAGAGGTAAGTAACCCTTAGTGAGGAGTGATCTGGATCGTCCAGATCAAAAAGTCATAACCCTTTGCAAAGGGTTTAATCTCATCCATCAGATCTGAAGAGTTATAACTCTTCAGATCTCTTTTGATCAGATCCATTGGATCTGAAGAGTTTTAACTCTTCAGATTATGGAATGATCTCGTCCATTGGATTCGAAGAGACTTATCTCTTCATCCATCTTGATCTCAGCCGTCAGATCACTTCATTTAATCCAACGCTTCAGATCAAACCCCCCTCATCAATGGTCAGTTTATAACCCAGAGCCATCAACGCTCCAGATCGCATCCATTGCGATTTATTACCATCTTCGATCCGACGATTGTCATCCGTTTATCCAATCATCAGTACAGTCACCGATCTCTACACGCAGACGCTGCCACGTCATGTGCCACAAAGGCACTGCCACGTCATTGTCACCTGGAGCATAAAGAAAGCTCCTCAAAGCTCCTCAATGCTCCTCGCGACGATGCGTAGTGCAAAGTGCGCCTACAAAGCGCCCATTGCGCGCATGTGCGCGTGTGCGCGTGGCGGGCTGCGAGCGGCGGGCGGCGGGCTCGCAGGTGCGAGCACCTGCTCGCCCATGGCTAGAGAGCTCCTGTGCTTGTTGTGTTAACTATATTAACACAGCAACACATATAAGGAAGCTTTGGCTTGCGCCGGTAAGCGATGTGGGACTATAAACCCCATCCTTCCTTAATATGTATTTTGGATACAACCTTTCGCCATTAATTTCTCATTCACCCATAATCGGTTTTGAGCAAATTAATAGTCTAAATTAATCTACGTGAAACGTAGACTTCGATTTTGAAGTCATATCAGACTTTCAACGATCGATGGCACCTTGATTTTGTATCGCAAAATCATATCCAACAACCGAGGCTCAGCCCCAACGCCCTTCGATCCCTGAAATGCAAGGAAGTACCGATGCGATTACTTCTAAGGTTCAGGAAAATTCTCCTTTAAAATCGTCTATTTTCACTAAACACACATCCGTCGGGAGAATTGCGTGCAAAATGCAAGCATTGCAATGCTTCTACAAATTCCAAGTCGGCGGCGGCTATGGGTCGTTGAAACGGCATGTAGAAACGAAGCACTCGATGGAATATGGGCTTGACCACTCTCAAACATAATTATCTAGATTTTCTAGTGGTGGTAGTACTGATTCTGGTTTATGTTTATATTCGGATAATAAATTAATAGAATCATTAGCTAAATTTGTTTTCGTAGAATATCTTTCTTTTAGTTTTGGATCTAAATGCACATTTGAAGATTTTTATAAAGAATCTCTTAATCCTGCTGCTAAACGTGTACCTAGGACTACACTTACTCGTACAATTAAAAGATTAGTAAAACAAGAAAAAAAATTTAATTGATGAATTAAGTAAATTAAATAATAAAGTTTCTTTATATTCTGATATTTGGAGTGATCATTGGCAAACTTATTCTTATATGGGTGTAATATGTCATTGGATTGATAACTCTTGGATCCTCCAAAAAAGATTGTTAGCTTATAGAGTTTTTAATGAATCACATACTGCTTATAACATTGCACAATTATTACACTTAATTTTAGAAGAATATGGATTGACTCATCAAATATTTTCAATATCATTAGACAATGCTAGTTCTAATACCGCTTCTATAGATAAACTAAAATTTATTTGTCAACCTGTTATTAGTGGTTTATTTTTTCATATTCGTTGTGTATGCCATATTTTAAATTTATGTGTTCAAGATGGATTAAAACTTTTACAAAATTATATTCAACCAATTAGAACCGCAATTTCATACTTATGGTCTCATCCATCTATGATGATGTTAAATCCGACATTTTTATCCTGCCTCGGAGAATTTTTCAGGATAAGATTTGGGGTTTTCAAGACCCTAAATTTAAAACTAGAGGATTAAATTACTTTGAAACTTAAGTTTTGAGGGCTTAGAATTTAATAAGAGCTAAATTCTGAGGTTCAATGGCTTAGAACTCAAATTAGAGGGGTGCAGGTGTAAGAAATAAAATTTCAAGGACCTGTTTGCATAAAGCCACGGTTTGGCTAAAGGAGAAGTCAAATTTCTTCTCCCCGATCGCAAACTTCATTCTCCACGAACCCTAGCCGCCGCCCTCTCTCGATCCACAGCCGACACTTTGAGTTTCTTCACTCTCTTGCTCGCCGACGACCTTTCTCCTCTATGCGAAGCGGGCGAGCTCAAGGCCAGCGAATTCCCTTCTCTGCGACGTCCACATCCGCAAGCTAGTCAACGTCGAGCGCCTCCTTCAGAGAGCCCTCAGTGCCAACGACCATCGCGACCCTTCTTCACGTGCGATCGAGGCTATCCCAGAGCCTACCGATCTTCCTTGTTCCTTTTCCTTTCCCGACATAGATACATCGGTGGTCGCCAACTTTGGCCGGTTGAAGGTGAGTCGGAACCCTAGCTTGAGTTCGGTTGATTTTCTATCAATCCCCATAGGAATGGCGGCCAAATGGGGCTTGACCCTTCCTTTAATTTGCAGCTTTACTTCGGGATTGGAAGACTAAGGTCGTGATTGTGTTTCCAGTGAACCCAAATTTGGCGTAGGGGAGGAAGAAGGTAAGCTTTGGTTAATTCTGATGGTTCTTGAAACATTATTATGGGATTTTGGTTTGTGATTCTGATTTGAAAGTTTTAGTTGTTGCCTTCCTCTTCTTTTGGTCTGTTCTGTATCTGTGTTTTGGTGTTCATCAGTATAACGAGCTGTTGATTTGATCTATCGCTGTGGAATGTTTTGGGATGAGGATCATATGGGGTTTTGGAGTTGAATTAGAATTAAGTAGCTTTGGATTTGAGTAGGTTTCAAATGCTGTGTGGATTTGGAGTAATCATGGACAATTAATGTGTAGCTCCTCTATGGTTGGTAGTTTTCCCTACCTTCTTGCAGTAAACTAATGAGATGGTGTGTTTTGGAGATTGGTTTAATTTTGTGTTTTTGCTACTGTGGATTGATATGTGTAGCTTGTTGTGCCATGGGATGTCTACTTGAGTAATTGGATCTGTGATTGGAATTGGTCTTTTGATCATGTGAATGCATCTACAGGGAGCTACAAATAGTTGGTGTTGATCTTTAAGTAGAGTTATATGGAAGTTGGATTATTGGATGTGTGTTCTTGCCATGAGTATCCCTATGGTTTAGGGGTTTAAAACCTTGTGTCGTGTGGTGGTGTTGGAGGTTGAACTCAATGTATGGTTTAATGGTTGAGCTTATAGCTTGGGAGTATGGTTTAATATATGTCGAATCTAGTAGAGATTAGATTTGAGTCATAATGGTTTCCTTGGGTTAACATGGGAGTTACCCTAATAGCTAAATTGGATAAGGGTTGGTTAAATGAATGTTATTTATTAGAGTGATCCTAACTATTTGAGGTAGCTTGTTTAGCTTAATATGATAGGTATTATAGCTAAGCTTATGTCCTTTGGTACAGGGCATTGACTTGGACTTTTGGTTGCGGACCATTAGACGAGAAGTTATTTCGGCTTGATACGGACTTCTACACCTTGGAGGCGGGTACCCTTTGACTTATCTTTTAGATATTGTCATATTGCTATGCATTGTCTGTTATAGATAGCAGTAAGTTTATACGCTATCCTGGGTTATTATGCCTATTATGGATACTTGTTAGCTACCCCTGAGTTATTATTCATATTTTGGGTACTTATTAGTTATCCCTGAGTTATTATTCATGTTCTGGATACATGTTAGTTATCCCTGAGTTATTATGCATGTTCTAGATACTTGTTAGTTATCCCTGAGTTATTATGCATGTTCTGGATACTTGTTAGTTATCCCTGAGTTATTATGCATGTTCTGGATACATGTTAGTTATCCCTGAGTTATTATGACTGTCCTGGATACTTGTTAGTTATCCCTGAGATATTATGTATGTGTATCTATCATACACCATCCTTGCACTGTTGCATGCCGGCGATCAGCGACTCCCTTGTGGTTGAGCCTAATCGTTTTCCGGTACATGATATGCACGCACGGCCACTCATGGGTTAGTGGATACCGTAGATGTGTGCATTTGCTCTGTATTGCTCCGTTCGGCCACTATGAGGAGAGTGAGCGCGGGCGTGGTAGCAGCCAAGGGTCCCTTCTCGTACTGAGCCACGAGGAGATGAGAGCGGAGCTCCCTTATATATACATGGGGTAGAGGGGTGGTCCCTCGCCAGCATCCTGTCCACCCGGTCACTCAGGAGCAGTGATGGCAGGGTGCGTACAGTTTGTCACAGCTCTACCCACGCGGACGTCGTGGACGATATCCTGACTGGGACTAGGGGGTGACACATGTCATTGCACCATGTGCATACTTTGCATCGTGCATTGTTTGCTGCACTTGATTCTTGCACTTATTTGACATGCATATTCTGGAGACTTGTTATTTGAGATTATATGACTAATGATATTTCCATGGCACTCATTGTCTTCTTTTCAGGTTAGCTGGATTCTGGTATGTATCTACTTCAGTATTTCCAGTACTAGTTTTTTCCATATTGTTAATATGAGACTGTATTAACGTAGATGCTTATTGTTATTATAACATACTATGCATATCTGCTGGGTATTCGCTGAGTTATGGACTCACCCCGTTGCCATATATTTTTATTTCAGGTTGAGATACTTGGAGTCGCCAG
Source organism: Boesenbergia rotunda (assembly GCA_024364735.1). Taxonomy (NCBI): domain Eukaryota; kingdom Viridiplantae; phylum Streptophyta; class Magnoliopsida; order Zingiberales; family Zingiberaceae; genus Boesenbergia; species Boesenbergia rotunda. The sequence continues at coordinate 143,514 of JAGFNQ010004824.1, forward strand.
AAGAGCCCAGCAGCCAGTCCCTACCCATCGCGTCGACATACTTTTGTTTTGTACTTGTAGTACATTTGTTTTATATTTCTGTTAGTGATTTGTATATGTCATATGAGTGTGTCATGTGCCCTAAGGGGCTGTTGTATTTGTTGTTTCGTCATAAGTCGGACCGGTCCGCAGTCAGGTATGATTTACCTTGTGTTATGGTCAGTTTATGTTTTAGTTTTGAGGCCGGAGGCCAAATATATATAATTAAACTGCGTGGTGATGTCTAGTATGTTTTGTGTATGTGTAAATTGTCCGCCGGACAGGGGAGGTGCTGTCCGATTTTATATTGGAACAGCGGCTCCTGGGTCTCGGGGCGTGACAATTTATTTTGGTATCAGAGCTCAGGTTTTCGGATACCTTCGGGACTTGTGGATTAAGGTGTCTAATGGTTTTACGAGTCTTTTCGGATTTGTTCGGAGTATTTTTCTCGATGTGGTTGTTTGGGACTTGGTGCAATGGGACCTCTTCAGGCGACAGGTATTTCTTCTCATCTCTTGTAGCCATTATCCTGGTTAGGTAGGATGTAGAAATTCCCACATGTTATTGAATCATGTTACTATACCTGTATATCTAGGTATGATTTAGAAATTTTCTCGTGTTATCAGATCATGCTACCATTCCTGTATATTTAGGTATGGTTAGAAATTTTATCATGTCATTGGATCAGGTTGTTATTCCTGTATGTTAAAGTATGGTTAGGAATTCTCTTATGTCATGGAATCATGTTATTATTCTTATACCCATCTAGTAACTTGGTTAGACTATCCCAGCTTGGTGGGATCTTATATACATACTTGATGGATGGATATATGTAGACTTGGTTTAGTTGGATTGACATATAGTCAATCTATCTCATTCGTGATCGTTCATGTGAGCGAATAGTAACATGTTGCGGATGAGATCTTGGAGTGGAGAATGGAAATTCTCTAGTGGCACCGATTGTTGAGTCGGAAAGCCAAGGTCGAGTATGTTGACAACTTATTAGAGGTTAAGGAATTTGATTTTTTCCAGACCTTACTATATGTAGTATGTGTTCTAGCTATTATTAGCTGAGCGAGAACTGGAGCTGCTTACCGTAGTTGGCTCAATCGGTATAGGATCGACTTATCCTAGTGTAAGTAATTCAGACATTTGGGTTGCATATGCCTGGTTAGGTGACCTGGACGGCACGACTAGGGTTTCTGACCTACATGGATGTAGAAGGGTAGCATTAGCTATATGCTATCATCGTTAGTAGAGGATTGATACAATCTGTTCCATGGGGACTTTAACCATGGATCATTTGTACTGGGTAGTTGACCTAGAAAGTACATGCTTATGGATGATTTAATCTAATACGGAAAAATATGGAGCTAGTTGCTTGATATTTATGGGTGACTACTTTTACTTGGTCCGAATAACCAAATAGGTATCTACGGACTTATGGTTTGCGTGGAGGCAAATCACTTATACAAGACTAGGTCACCTCTAATTAGAGATTATCGCGGACGACTCGTTGGGAAATAAAGGAATTGTTTCATGAGTATGTGGAGATACTCCTAAGAGATAGCATGTCTCTAACTCCTTGTTACGGAGTAGGACCTTAGAGGGTTTTGACCATTGATTGGAGGATATATATATAAATATATCTGACTTGTGATATTTTGGAGGATGTTATTGACTTGGAGATACTTGGTGATACTCATGGATTTGATGTATTACGTTCGTGGATCGAAGTATGGTATAGCGTGTTTGTATGTTATGGAGTTGGAACTCGGAGGTTTCTGAACCTTGAGTGAAGGAATCAGAGAATATTGAGTTACGAGCCGATGGTTGGTCGACTCGTTCATTGTACGTGATTCTATGAGGGATTTTGACTCATAGATCGAGTGTTCGTGGTTAGATAATCTCGATGGTATATCGGGATGTACGATCCGTTAGGGTGTTGAGAGGTGGATTGAGATTTATGAATCTCTATGTTATGTTTTGTTTTGAGGATTCTAGTAGTGGGCATGAACTTACCGGATTTGTAGATTTTTGGATGAATCATTGGGTGGATAAATAACCTTTTGGTGGTTGATTATTTAGAAAGTTTGTTATTTATGGTACCATATGGTACGATATGTTGGCACAATCTTTAAATTTATGTTATCTTCTGACGGTTTATGAAGGATAGATATACATATATATGACATGTGATGCTTGGGAGGATATTATATACTTGGGTGATACTCTTGGATTTCACGTTTTACGCTCGAGGATCGGAGTAGAGACTTGGCGTCAGTGATTTTAGGATTGAGTCCCCTGAATAGTTGTGATGATTGAATGGTTGTTCGGGTGTATCTGGTTATTGGATGATAACCTCTGGATCGATAACTCCAGTTGCTCCGTAGCAGTGTAACCTTAGGGTATCAGATGAAGTGGTTACTCATGATGAGTACAGACATGTTTAGCTATTAGTGTGTGCCGTATGAGGAATGAGAAAATTTGGGGACCAAATTTTTATTAGTGGGGGAGGATGTTAAATCCGACATTTTTATCCTGCCTCGGAGAATTTTTCAGGATAAGATTTGGGGTTTTCAAGACCCTAAATTTAAAACTAGAGGATTAAATTACTTTGAAACTTAAGTTTTGAGGGCTTAGAATTTAATAAGAGCTAAATTCTGAGGTTCAATGGCTTAGAACTCAAATTAGAGGGGTGCAGGTGTAAGAAATAAAATTTCAAGGACCTGTTTGCATAAAGCCACGGTTTGGCTAAAGGAGAAGTCAAATTTCTTCTCCCCGATCGCAAACTTCATTCTCCACGAACCCTAGCCGCCGCCCTCTCTCGATCCACAGCCGACACTTTGAGTTTCTTCACTCTCTTGCTCACCGACGACCTTTCTCCTCTATGCGAAGCGGGCGAGCTCAAGGCCAGCGAATTCCCTTCTCTGCGACGTCCACATCCGCAAGCTAGTCAACGTCGAGCGCCTCCTTCAGAGAGCCCTCAGTGCCAACGACCATCGCGACCCTTCTTCACGTGCGATCGAGGCTATCCCAGAGCCTACCGATCTTCCTTGTTCCTTTTCCTTTCCCGACATAGATACATCGGTGGTCGCCAACTTTGGCCGGTTGAAGGTGAGTCGGAACCCTAGCTTGAGTTCGGTTTGATTTTCTATCAATCCCCATAGGAATGGCGGCCAAATGGGGCTTGACCCTTCCTTTAATTTGCAGCTTTACTTCGGGATTGGAAGACTAAGGTCGTGATTGTGTTTCCAGTGAACCCAAATTTGGCGTAGGGAGGAAGAAGGTAAGCTTTGGTTAATTCTGATGGTTCTTGAAACATTATTATGGGATTTTGGTTTGTGATTCTGATTTGAAAGTTTTAGTTGTTGCCTTCCTCTTCTTTTGGTCTGTTCTGTATCTGTGTTTTGGTGTTCATCAGTATAACGAGCTGTTGATTTGATCTATCGCTGTGGAATGTTTTGGGATGAGGATCATATGGGGTTTTGGAGTTGAATTAGAATTAAGTAGCTTTGGATTTGAGTAGGTTTCAAATGCTGTGTGGATTTGGAGTAATCATGGACAATTAATGTGTAGCTCCTCTATGGTTGGTAGTTTTCCCTACCTTCTTGCAGTAAACTAATGAGATGGTGTGTTTTGGAGATTGGTTTAATTTTGTGTTTTTGCTACTGTGGATTGATATGTGTAGCTTGTTGTGCCATGGGATGTCTACTTGAGTAATTGGATCTGTGATTGGAATTGGTCTTTTGATCATGTGAATGCATCTACAGGGAGCTACAAATAGTTGGTGTTGATCTTTAAGTAGAGTTATATGGAAGTTGGATTATTGGATGTGTGTTCTTGCCATGAGTATCCCTATGGTTTAGGGGTTTAAAACCTTGTGCCGTGTGGTGGTGTTGGAGGTTGAACTCAATGTATGGTTTAATGGTTGAGCTTATAGCTTGGGAGTATGGTTTAATATATGTCGAATCTAGTAGAGATTAGATTTGAGTCATAATGGTTTCCTTGGGTTAACATGGGAGTTACCCTAATAGCTAAATTGGATAAGGGTTGGTTAAATGAATGTTATTTATTAGAGTGATCCTAACTATTTGAGGTAGCTTGTTTAGCTTAATATGATAGGTATTATAGCTAAGCTTATGTCCTTTGGTACAGGGCATTGACTTGGACTTTTGGTTGCGGACCATTAGACGAGAAGTTATTTCGGCTTGATACGGACTTCTACACCTTGGAGGCGGGTACCCTTTGACTTATCTTTTAGATATTGTCATATTGCTATGCATTGTCTGTTATAGATAGCAGTAAGTTTATACGCTATCCTGGTTATTATGCCTATTATGGATACTTGTTAGCTACCCCTGATTATTATTCATATTTTGGGTACTTATTAGTTATCCCTGAGTTATTATTCATGTTCTGGATACATGTTAGTTATCCCTGAGTTATTATGCATGTTCTAGATACTTGTTAGTTATCCCTGAGTTATTATGCATGTTCTGGATACTTGTTAGTTATCCCTGAGTTATTATGCATGTTCTGGATACATGTTAGTTATCCCTGAGTTATTATGACTGTCCTGGATACTTGTTAGTTATCCCTGAGATATTATGTATGTGTATCTATCATACACCATCCTTGCACTGTTGCATGCCGGCGATCAGCGACTCCCTTGTGGTTGAGCCTAATCGTTTTCCGGTACATGATATGCACGCACGGCCACTCATGGGTTAGTGGATACCGTAGATGTGTGCATTTGCTCTGTATTGCTCCGTTCGGCCACTATGAGGAGAGTGAGCGCGGGCGTGGTAGCAGCCAGGGGTCCCTTCTCGTACTGAGCCACGAGGAGATGAGAGCGGAGCTCCCTCATATATACATGGGGTAGAGGGGTGGTCCCTCGCCAGCATCCTGTCCACCCGGTCACTCAGGAGCAGTGATGGCAGGGTGCGTACAGTTGTCACAGCTCTACCCACGCGGACGTCGTGGACGATATCCTGACTGGGACTAGGGGTGACACATGTCATTGCACCATGTGCATACTTTGCATCGTGCATTGTTTGCTGCACTTGATTCTTGCACTTATTTGACATGCATATTCTGGAGACTTGTTATTTGAGATTATATGACTAATGATATTTCCATGGCACTCATTGTCTTCTTTTCAGGTTAGCTGGATTCTGGTATGTATCTACTTCAGTATTTCCAGTACTAGTTTTTCCATATTGTTAATATGAGACTGTATTAACGTAGATGCTTATTGTTATTATAACATACTATGCATATCTGCTGGGTATTCGCTGAGTTATGGACTCACCCCGTTGCCATATATTTTTATTTCAGGTTGAGATACTTGGAGTCGCCAGAAGAGCCCAGCAGCCAGTCCCTACCCATCGCGTCGACATACTTTTGTTTTGTACTTGTAGTACATTTGTTTTATATTTCTGTTAGTGATTTGTATATGTCATATGAGTGTGTCATGTGCCCTAAGGGGCTGTTGTATTTGTTGTTTCGTCATAAGTCGGACCGGTCCGCAGTCAGGTATGATTTACCTTGTGTTATGGTCAGTTTATGTTTTAGTTTTGAGGCCGGAGGCCAAATATATATAATTAAACTGCGTGGTGATGTCTAGTATGTTTTGTGTATGTGTAAATTGTCCGCCGGACAGGGGAGGTGCTGTCCGATTTTATATTGGAACAGCGGCTCCTGGGTCTCGGGGCATGACAGATGAAACAATGGGTAGATTTTGTAAAGCTAATGAAATACGACCTAAATAATTTCCATGTGATGTTCCAACACGTTGGAATTCAACATATCAATTATTACAAGATTCTTTTCAATATAAAGATTTATGATGTTTATTTTTTGCACAAAATAGTAATACTAATATATATATATTTATTTTCACAACAATGGAATATTTGTAGTAATATTTATGAAATTTTAAAAGTTTTTAACGATGCAACTGAACAACATTCCGGTGTTTATTATCCCGCTGCTCATTTAATTTTAATGATTTTTTGTAGTATATTATTAATATTAAATGAACATGTAAATAATGAAGATTTAACTTTATATATATTAGCTATGAAAACTAAATGGGAAAAATATTTTTATTTTATTCCTGAAATTTATTTAATTGTATTTGCTTTAGATCCTAGATTTAAATTAGAAGTTTACGAGAAATGTTAACTTTATATTATGACGCTTTAATTCCTATTAAAGATTCTTCCTCTCCGGATCCAGCTAATATTATATATAATATTAGAAATTATTTATATGATCTTTATAATCAATATTATGTTAAATATATAATACAAACTAATATTTCTGAAACACAACAACCTACTACTACTAATTTAAAACTTACGAAAGCACAACTTTTATTAAAAAAACGGACAAAACGTCCACGAAGATCCTCAAGTTCCACACAGGAACTTGAGAATTATTTTACGACTTCTTTTGATTTTAATGAGCAGATAGCGAAGACTTCGATATTTTGAAGTGGTGGTCACAGAAGACTCAAAGCTTTCCCGTTCTCTCCATGATCACAAAAGAAATTTTAACTTCTCCAGTGTCAACTGTTGCTGTGGAGCAGACGGTCAGTGCCGGCGGCAACATATTAGATGAACGACGATCAACTATGTCTCCCGACTCATTAGAAGCTCAAGCATTACTTGATGATTGGACTAGAGCCGAGAAGTGAATCCAAGGAATGCAACTTTCAGAAGACGAAGTCGAAGAATTTGACACCGAAGGAACAAATACAACGGGAACGGGAGGAAATGGAAGTGAGTGAGAAAGGGTAAAAATGTAAAGAATGTAAAAGGGTAAAAATGTAAAAGAATTATGTGGGCTTTGATTCCCCTACACCCTAAGGGGATACGTAAGCAACTTATATAAGTGCAAGCCCTTTTTTTTAACAAAATTTATTTTTTGTAATTTAATTTGTAATTTTTAATTTTTTAATATAATAATCTTGAACCGTGGCAAACCGTGAACCGGCGGTTCCGAACCGTGAACTGTAATCGGCTTGGGCGGTTAAGGTTAAGGGTCGACCTCCCACGAATCGTCGAACCGTGGGTTCCAAACCATGGTCGGGTCTATAACTATCATTATAATTGGATAAATATTTAAAAGTGATTTTCGAGATGAAAATGGCATATAGATGTTAGAAAGAGGAAGATAAGGATTTAAGCAGAAAGTTTAAACTCAAAGTTGAGTTTTCAACCTCATGATTTCGATTTTTAGGATTTCCTAAAGGTTTAGGAATTTCAAATAATTGTTGGTGCAATAATAAAAGTTGAAGTATATTTTGAAAAGAAGATTCACCTTAAAGGTATGATTTGGATAAGAACGGAGAGATTTTGAGAATGAGTAAATGTTGAAGGATTAAATATTTAAGATTGAGTGTTATAAATAATGAAAGGTAAGATCCTCCATCGGTTAATTGGAGAAAACTCCCCAATCCCAAACTGGCCTTTGCATGCACTCCCCACTTGATAAATTCTTTGCATTCACTCCCTTATGGATTGAGTATAAAAGAATAAAAATTCAGTATAAATCGTAAAGATTTGAGTATAAATTGTTTGAGATTGAGTACTAATTTGAGAAATTTGAGTACAAAGTTTCGGTGACCCCTCATGTGAAAATCTTGATGTGGTGAGTATAAAAGAGTGAAAACTCAGTATACATTATAAAGATTTGAGTATAAATTGTTTGAGATTGAGTACTAATTTAAGAAATTTGAGAATAAAATTTTGGTGACCCCTTATGTGAAAATCTTGATGTGGTGGATGTAACCTCACATACTCAAATTTCTAAATTTTATACTGAAATTTTTTCAAATAATACTCAATCTAAATTAATTCATACTTAAATTTTGATAATGTATACTGAAATTTTTACTATATATTGAAACAATATATACTCAAATTTTTTTAAATAATATTCAAATTTCTTAAATTAGTACTCAATCTCAAACAATTTATACTCAAATCTTTACGATTTATATTGAATTTTTACTATTTTATACTGATAAAAAAATAACACACAAAACTGTCTTGTCAATCCCATCAGAGATTGAATATAAAGAAATTTTCGGTTGGGGAGCGCATGCAAAACTCAGTTTAATGTTGGGGAGTTTTCTCAAATTTTCCCATCCTCCATTGTTAAGTGTACTAATATCAAGGATAATTTGTTTTGAAGCTACAATATTGTTCATGGTTTAGATCTCTATAAAACATATTAAAAAATTAAAAAAAACTTAATTAAAGAATTAATTCTGCAAAGAATTAATAAAACATAAAGTAGTAGGGACAACAATAAGATAAGTTATATATTTAACTCACGATGTCGCTGATTGTGCTGAGTGACCTAAAATTACGGCATCTTTGATGGCTAATGATGACCTAGTCAATTAGCAAAAGTACAAAACTAAGTTATAAGGATTAAGTGAGTAAATTTTAAAAAGTGATTAATTAGTATTAATGGTCCCAGAAAGAAGAGTGCAGTGTGATAGTGAGGTTGATAACCGTGCACTCCCGGCGAACGCCGCCGCCGCCGACCATGGCAACGGCCGACACAATCCAACCACCAACTGTCGTCCTGCCTCCTGTCTTGTCTTGTCCAATGCCTTTTATATACGCAATCTTCTTATTCATTATATCTATATACGGCCAAAAATTAAGATGACATCTTTTATTATTATAATTAAATTGCAGCTACTGTAATTAAAATAAATCAATTAATATTTTCTTTTTTTTACTTTAATTTAATTAGAATTATTATATATATGAAATATTATTATATCAAAATATTCTTTATAATTTAATTTAAATTATTATATATGGAGCTATATTATACCTGCTACAATATTATAATAATCACTACTATACTATAATATAGTTGTTATAACCATTTTAAAGTGTTTTAATTAATTTTAATAAAGATAATTTTAATTAAATTAGAATTATTTTTTTTATTTATATATAGCAGTTATATTAAGATTGGAATAATTTTGATTTTAAGGTTGGAAAAACACCTTTTTAACAAAAACTATAATAAAAAATATTCTTAAGATGTTTTATAAGATACTTGTAAAAAATGATCCATGTGCATATATATATATATATATATATATATATATATATAATATATATATATAATATATATATATATATATATATATATAAACATAAACCTGTCTACATGCAAATTAAGACATATCTCCCTCTCAGATATAATCAAGTTGATATTTGAATAATAAATTATCGTATAAAAATAAGAATTGAATCTCTGGATAATAATTTTTTAAAGAATAATTTTTGTTTACAAAAAAGACCGTTCAATTATTATAACTTATTTCTTTTATTTAGATGCTTGAATCGACGTTGAAAAACATTTGAGATATGCGAGTAAATTATGCCACCTAAAATTAAGGCACATGTATACAGAGAGTATATATCAATAATGGTCCCCTTCGTCGTCGACACGTAGCTAGCTAGCTCCTGCTCGGTCCTCGTGGTGTGCCGCCGGACCAACACGCAGGGTTTTTAATACGAGAGTGGCACGTACGTCGCGGATGGCGGCGCAACGCCGACACCGGTGGCGGATCTCGAGGTCGGCCGACCGAATCCGACACGTCCTCCATGCATGCACGAACGCATGCGTCCTCTGCCTCTGCTAGAGATCACCTTCCCCTCACATGCTCTGCCCATCAATCCTGCATGTCCCAGTGTCCCTCTCGACTTCTTGTTCATCCAAATATAAAATTTAAAATTATAAAATTTAAGAGTTAAAAATTATGTGTTAATTGAAGAAAACTCCCCAATCTTAAATTGACCTTTGTATGTACTCTCCACTTGATAAATTTTTTGCATTCACTCCCTAATGGATTGAGTATAAAAGAGTGAAAATTCAGTATACATTGTAAAGATTTGAGTATAAATTGTTTAAGATTAAGTACTAATTTAAGAAATTTGAGTACAAAGTTTCGGTGACCCCCATGTGAAAATCTTGATGTGGTGAGTATAAAAGAGTAAAAACTCAGTATATATTATAAAGATTTGAGTATAAATTGTTTGAGATTGAGTACTAATTTAAGAAATTTGAGTATAAAATTTCGGTGACCCCTCATGTGAAAATCTTGATGTGATGGATGCAACCTCAGATACTCAAATTTCTAAATTTTATACTCAAATTTTTCAAATAATACTCAATTTAAATCAATTCATACTTAAATTTTGATAATGTATACTGAAATTTTTACTATATACTGAAACAATGTATACTCAATTTTTTTCAAATAATACTCAAATTTCTTAAATTAGTACTCAATCTCAAATAATTTATACTCAAATCTTTACGATTTATACTGAATTTTTACTCTTTTATACTGATAAAAAAATAGCATACAAAACTGTCTTGTCAATCCCATCAGGGAGTGCATGCAAAGAAATTTTTAGTTGAGGAGTGCATGCAAAGCCGAGTTTGATGTTGGGGAGTTTTCTCAAATTTTCCCTTAAATTATAATAAATTTAAATAAATAAAATTATTTTTTCCAACGATCATATTTCTTTTTTGGATTATAATATTTAAAATAAAAAATTTTAGATACTGATGAGGTATATTATATCTAGTATTTAAGATTTTAAGATTTAGGAATTTTATTATAGTAAGTTTAAGCTAATAAGATTTTTGTTTAGGATTTAGTCTTCCTTCTTAGGTTATAGTATAAAGATAAAAAATTTTAGATTATCAGAATATATATTATATGATTAAGAAATTATTTATTAAAAAATTTTAAAAAGGAAAAAATCCAAGCACTAGATTGATATTGATTGAATCCAAGCGCCCCGATTATATATATATATATATGATTTTTGAAAATCAATATTTCGTCAAATATAAATTCTAAATACATTACTATACACTATAAACAACTAAAATATTTTTGTTTTAAATTTTTTTAACTTGAACACTGTAACTCACTTGAGAAATTTGAACTCTAAAAATAAAATCTTAAAACTTTTTATCTTAAATAATATAACCAATTGAGAAGCTTACCCCTAGGACTAAAGAGTTTTGAAAAAAAAAATTATATCAATCTAGGAGCCTAGATTGAATCCAGACATTTAAATTTGATCTAAGCACCCCAAGCACATAGTCACGCACCAAACAAACTCATGGGATATATATATATTATGGCTTTACATATCCTTTAATATTTTTTTTGGTGGCATTTAGTTGCCACATTAAACAACAACACTGCTCATTTCATTTGGTAGTTCGATGGATCTGGTCCTTGTAGTTAATGTCTCGAGAAGACAATCAACAACGACTTTGGGGATCTAATATATAATTCTTTAAATGTAAAATTTTGATAGATAGCCTTACCTGTGGGGCAATGTCGTGGATATCAAATAGTTGATGTGTATTCCTTTTGTCCTCAGATATTCTTCTTGTCCCTAAGGAACCGAAAGGAGTTCATCATTAAGTCACTTCAAAGACTTGACTTGAGAAATTCACTTAAGAATTTTTTATTCAGAAAAAACTAATAAAAAGTTCACTTTGACCTAGTCTAAATACTTAAATAGGAAACATGGAAATTAACATTTTTGAGATTTTATGGATGAGATGAGATGTTCTCCAATTGTAAGTTTCTTATATAACTTGATGAAGAAAGACACTTAACCGATTAATATTTATCATGATTCAGCTTTTTACTAAATGACGCACGTGCAAATTAGGAATTACCAAACGACCATCTATAAATTGTATATATTTATTAATATTATATATTTCTTTCTTTCTTTATAATTCCTTTTAAATAAAATTTATAAATGTAAAAAATAATTAAGATAGATAATAAAATATATTGATGAGCAAAATACAGATATAAGGATGATTTACTTAAATTAGCTATGGTTCTGCATTGTTGCTGCATTATTCTATGTCAACTGATACGGTATGAGAATATAATTGATATTCATTAGAACTAAGTTTAGACACCATAAATACCATCTCCTAGCTCAATTTTAAATAGTGATATCGAGTATTGAGAAATCCAAATATCCTAGGTCCATCAGTGGATTTCCACCGAAACCCACTGATGGACCTACAAAAGTCCTATTACAACAAATTCTGAAAATATGAGTTGATGGTCTGCAAGAAATCCAATTTTGCTATACATTGTGTATTTAGGTAGTATCCAGATGGAACTTTATTATTTCAAGTTTAAACAAATGTAAGCATGTTTTGATCATACCTGAATATTTCAATAAAATGAGAGGATTTTGTCACAACTTGTAGAATTATATAAAAAGGTAAATAATTAATTTAATAAAACATGATTAAATATTATAAAAAATATTTTTAAAATAAAAAAAATTTGAGTCCACGTTGGGCGTGAAGTCATCTGATTTCAGGCCCAACGTGGGCCTGAATATGAAATCATGTGTTGTGATAGGTTTTTTATATATTAATATATTTATTAATATATTATTTAATATATTAATTTATATTAATCAAATATAAAGAAACATCTCTTTATATTTCTGAAATCATGTGGGAAGAGATGTTTCTTTTAACTGAAATATTTTTTCTTTTTTTACCTTATGTTTTTTAGCCGATTTCCACAATATATTATTTTACATTGAAAAGTGAAAAAGCGGATTCAGATGTCTCAGAATTCTAACTGAGAAAGAGAAAGGGAAAGAGAATTCTTGACGGGAGGGGTATAAGAGGAAGATCACTAAATTTGATGTGTCTTTTGGTAAAAAGAAAATCTCAGTATGCCTTTTAGTAATTTTTAATTCTTACGTATGTCGTTTGGTAAAATCATGATTTGTTTACTAAACACATTGATTGCTAGAGTTTAAAAGGTGGGCCGGCTAGGGTGCCCTGCCCATAAAATTCATACATGTCAAATTGCTTATATACCACGAGTTAACATAAATCTTGAGTATTACTCCTATAATATGTTCTTGACACTTTTTTAATTCCTAAAATTTTGGAGATTATTGCATAAGTTTGGAATAAAATGAATTTATTTCTTTCGATGTGATAAACATTAAGAAGAAAAGAAGGATAAAGAAAAAGGAAATTCAAAAGTATGAAACAAATAATATGTTGGGGAAAATCATAATTCAACATATAATAATATCGTCATAATTTGTAATATATTTTTTAAAAATGTTTTCAATCAAAATTAAGATAATTAAATTTTAAATTCATCCAATTAAGCCTTACATTTGACCCAATCAAGTTCCATACCTAATTAGCCCCATCAAGATCAACTAAGATTAATTGCACCTTGATCCTGACCTAATTTATGTGTGGTCCGGTCGATCAGCCTGACGTCTCATAAGGATAGGTCATGACCACGGGAGCTTCGACTACCCGACATGGCAGACCAGGGCCATGGGCTCGAGTTCCACTTGGGTTGGATCGCCCGACTAGATAGCTAATTGGGTGGAATCTAAATAAGTCCCAGCGTGAAACACCGAGTGCTCGACCTACTGTCAGTTGGTTAGCACCCGTCGACACTCGATCGGCACTTGGTCGCCGCCCGGTCGGCACTCGATTGGCGCCCGGTCAGCATCCTCCCTGTGTTATAATCCTATTTTCTGAAAGATAAGTCGATCACGCTAGGTCCGAGCACCCAACGACTCGGCGTGACACAAATGCTCCGATCGGTATGTCATTAGATGTATAGCTAGGTTTCTCTCGAAGTAGTCGATCGGCGCACCCTTTTGGTGCGCTCCGACTCGGGAGTTGTCGCTATCTGAGGCAGTACCTACCCCCTGACACCATACTGATAAAGGTGGCATAAGAATCAGCACAGGTCAGCTCAGGTCTGACACCACTCGTATACGAATCATGGATATCTCGCTGACACAGTACCTTCATGACAAGCTCTAGCAACTCGTACCACGAACCCCTGTATATGTCAGGAGGGGGCAGCGCTGGTCGGCCAGCGGACAGTGGCCCCTGATCTTGTCCCAACATGAGACAAAATGTGGCAAAACTAGGGCAGAGACTGTCGACTCCCCCGGCTATATAAGGCTCTCCTCCCTTCACCCCCAGGTATGCGTAATATATTTTAGCTACAGTTCTTCCTTCAGTTTTCATCTTCTCCGTCGGACACTGACTTGATTGTCAGAGGGCCTTGTCGGGGAATTCTCCTGGTGAGTTGCTGACGGTCATCTTTCTTGCAGGAAGGGTGCCAGCAGGAGCAGTTCTCGGTGCCACCTCACTCTTCGACAGGATCATATTTGGTGCTAGAAAGAGGACATTTCGCTTGATCGTGAGCGCAAGATGAAAGCCCGGCTACCCGGTTTCCTGAGCCCTCGACCATTGGCAACTTGGTGGGTTAGGGAAACGCCGTCAGACCAGAAGGCGCCTCAATCCCTTTCCCCCCTGCGTTTTACCGAGCTAGAGGTGATGAGGCTCACTCTAATCCTGCCGAGGCATCCACATCCAATCAGACGCACCGGTAGCGCCCAGATAAGGGAAAGGGTATGGCCGACCCCCCCCCGGCCCCCTCCAATGTGTTGCCCCTTTTCCTCGCAGATCCTCGAGGATCCAGTCCCCAAGCATCTCTGATTCTTCACCATCCTAGAATACTCGGGAGCCAGCGATCCCGAGGAGCACCTCATGAAGTTTGAAAGCATCGCCCTACTTCATCAATATCCTGAGGGCGTCAAATGCCGTGTTTTCTTGACAACCCTGTCGGGACCGGCTCAAAGATGGTTCGATGGGCTCCCGAGTGGATCTGTGTCGAGTTTTGAGGATCTCAAGAGGTTGTTCATGCAACAATTCGTGAGCAGTCGGAGGCATCATAAGACCAGCCTTAACCTATTCGCATTGAAACAGGGCCCGAAAAAATCGCTCCAAGTCTACATCAAGAGGTTCAATGGGGTGGCTATGGACATACCGATCGCGACCCCTGAGGTTGTCATCAGTGCGTTTTCTCAAGGGTTACAAGAGGGAGATTTCTTCCATTCGCTGATCAGGAAGCCCCCGAAGGACTTTGACAGTCTATTGGAAAAAGCTATTAAATACATCAACTTGGAGGAAGCCCAAGCTGCCCGGAGAATGGAAGTCGGGGGCACCCCAACCCCCAATCCGCCACAGAATAACCGTTCGCCGAGCGGACTAATTCACAGCCCTAGAGGGGCAGTCGACCGGGTGGGGATGGAGTAGAGACACGTGCAGTAAGTAGCTCAGGGTTGTCTGCCGACCCGGTGGAAGCCTTATTGTGCTTTCCACCAAAGCAGCACACACAACACCGAGGAATGCCGACAGCCCGGGAGAGGTCGTGCTCCTATCGCTCAGGGACGGGGCGTCAGGTCTCCCCCGGGCGTGGCTTTCGTCGAGGAAGTCCCTCAGTTGTGCCAACGACAGAAGAGCATAGGAGGAACACACCTGCCGCTCGCAACATATTTCCCCTGGAGGTAGGCTAAGCCCGAAGAGATGGATGAAGAACAAGCAAACCAGCAGAATGCCGTTCGAGGAGGGGTCCATGTGATCTCGGGTGGGTCGACCGGAGGAGACTCGAACCGAGCCCGAAAGACCCAGGTGCGCCGACTGGAAATTCACCAAGTGGGGACGAGTGCCACCCAGGTACAAGGTCCTCAGATCAGTTTTGGGTCATAGGACTTGCAAGAACTTGAGGTCCCCCATGTTGGTGTCGGAAGCACCAAAGTCAAACCTGTGTTTTGATAATGGAAAAGGGTTCAGAAGTTAAGGTTTTATTGTGATCTAACAATGCTACTCGAGTGTGCAGGAAAAGTTCTAGGTACACTAAGCATGAAGTCATGGTTCTAAGAATTGGGCACTAAGTCCTGGCCGTGGGCTGGGCACCTAAGTCTTGACATAAGGTTGGGCAATAAGTCCTAGTCGTGGACTAGGCATTGAAGACCTGGTGAGTAAAGCTGGGCAATAAGTCTTGGTCGTGGACTAGGCACCGAAGACCTGGTGAGTGAAGCAGGTCAATAAATCCTGGTCGCGGACTGGGCACGAAGACATGATCCGGGGGATTGGGCAAAAGTCCAACTGGAGGAGCCGGTTGGCAAAAAGGTAAACTCTCCTGAGAGGAGTAGGTGAGGGCGCGTTCCCCATAAGAGGGAACATTAGGCGTCGATTTGACCTAGGGTTCCATTTGGGAAGCCCAAAGTCAGAACCAAGACAGTTCAGGCTATTAATCATGCTTAAATGATGTTATATTGTTTATTATTGTGTTTTGGAACTAACCCTGGTTACAGGAATGAAGGGTGAAAGGTTTCTGCTCCCAGGCGCCTCAATGAAGGCTGGCGCCTATTTGATTAGGCGCTTGTGTTGATACAGGCGCCCCGAACAAGGGTTCTTCCGAAGCCACTCGAAGCAAGCTGCCACATAAGCAAGTGAGGCGCCTGTGTTCATACAGGCGCCCCAATCAGCTCAGGTGCCCCAGTTGAAGGGATAAGCACTGGCCAAGTCTGCGGTTTGAGCTTCGCGCAGAATGGGCCACGTGTCAGGTGCCCCAGCGACTAGTATAAATAGGGGTTCACCCCCTTGGCTTCAAAAATAACTTCTTTCTACGCATTTTTTCAAGCGCTCTGCTCCAAACGCTCCATGCTCAAGACTCAAGCGCCAACGACGACCCGCGGCTCCGACATTCTAATCTTCCGGTCGTCCGTATAATTTTCGTTTAAGTGCTGTATTTTAAATTCTATATTTGTACTCAAGTTGTAACAACTTTACACAATATTGAATTGCCCATCGTAAACGGTCAAGGACCATGGGCCTTAGAGTAGGAGCCGACTGCGACTTCGAACCAAGTAAAAACAAACGTGTTAGTGTTATTTTGCTTTTCCGCTGCGCAAACTGTTGGGACCGGGTGCATGTTGACATGGATGCGGGTTCGTAATTTTAAAATTTATTACGTGCAGCGGAAGATTTAGCATAAATAATTTCCCAAATTATTTAACTACACATCTAAGCATGCAACCTTATATTGTGTAGACATGATCATATATTAAAATTTTGCAGAAAGTAAACTAATTTACTTAATACCTCACGTAACTCGAAGGAAGGGACGAGATCCAACCGTAAGCGTCCCTTGGAAGCTCCGCCTCTATTCGCGTCCACGCCGAGTTTTCTTCGGGATGACTTCGCAAAGCCACGAGTTTCGTGCCGACAAGAACTACTAGATTCTCCAAAGGCACGACAAGAATACCAAGAGAGAGATGGGAAGACTAACCACCAAACGAAGAACGGAATCAAGATTCCGGGAGGAAGGAAGGAGTTGCGCCCGCTTCTTCTTCTTCTTCGGCAGCTACTTGGTGGATGAAGCTCACGGCAACAAAGGGGTCCTCCTTTTAGGGCCGGCGGCACTAGATGAGGGAGAGGGAGAGAAGGAGAGAGAGAGGGGGCTTATTTCTAGATCTCTTAGATTAATCTCCAAGCCTTGCCTTGGTTCCTTTATATAGTAGCCTCTCAATCGCCAAGTCTCTTTTTTATGAAATAAATTTTCATAAGAAATTTATCATATAAATTTTTCTATGAATTATTCCATCATGCCAAGTTTTTATCATAATTTAATTTATGATAAAAACAACCATGTCTCCCTTTTCTTATGGAAAGAAATTTCTTTATATAAATTTCTTTATATAAATTTCTTTATCATGGTAAATCAATCCATTATTGATTTTATAAAATAAAATAAACCAATCCATGGTTCATTTAAATTTCCATGAAAAATAAATGTCTTTATATAAATTTCTTTATCCATAATTTTATAAAACAAACCACGCTCGGTTTATTTTATAATTTAAACCAAAAATTCGGTTTTCCCCTTTTGTTGTGGCCGGCCAAACAAAGAGGGTGGGGACCCTCTTTGGCCGGCCAAACCCAAGCTAAAACCATACGAATTAAACTCATTTAATTCGTCCAATAAGTCTTCAAAAGACTTAGCCATTTTATGCTTCCGATGCGTCTCTGAAAAATTCAGATTCGACTTATCTCTCTTGATGGGAAAATCCAATTTTCAACTCGTTTTAAATCCCTCAGATCACTCGTAGTGCGTGTGACTAAATAGGTTTTTGATTTATGTTGGCCGTCTATAATCAACCAATTATAGAACAATCATGAGTGGCACCTAGTAGTACATCATGATCCCCAATTAATCGAATGATCAACGGTTGACCTCAGAAATAATTCTGAAACCCTTCAGCAGCTATAATGAGTCGTGCCCCATTCCCTTCACCATCTTATACCCACTTGGTTCAGGACACGGTCTATGTGTGTCAGTCCCCACTAGGCTGACTACGTCACACCTAGCCCAAGCAATGTTTTTCTCGTCCTACGGATTCTAGTTACTCTCATGTATCTGAGAGATTCATACTCTGAACATGTGATGCTCTGGCCAAAGGCTTCGAGTAACAATCCCACGATAGGCCTTGGGTATACATCTCCTCACAAGGAGTGGTGAATCCTTTGTAGGCTATTCAAACATCTTCGGGCACTTCGGCTTATACCCAACCATCCTGGGTCCACACCTCCTTAGAGATGCTTGCTTAAGATGTCAAAGTATAAGTCTCCATGACCAAGATGACTTGAACACCGTAAGTCAAAGGAACATCGCACTTAAGCTGCAGTAAGAACTTCATTGACATATCTATATGTAGATTACCATATGAAGTTTTACAGCCAGTTACTCCAATGAACTAGTTCCCTTAACTAGCATTCATGTTTATCTCCGGACATCCCAATGTCTCCAGCTAGTGAGAATCAGCTGATTAGAGAATAACTCATGCTAGTCTCAACAGAATTGATAGTGTCCGTATTTATCAATTCATCGACTAGGGACAATTTCAATATTTCACAATTGCACATGTAGAGATAATCACTAGTTGTGAATTCATCACAAATTCTCTCATGCTGTGAATTATATTACGGACATTCAGTAAATGAGTTTAAGATCTCAATCAAATACACAAACATGTATAGTCAAATAGTGAATATTCATTTATTAAAATAAATGATTACAATCATAAGGTGATTGCCTTAGGACACTTCTCTCACAATACTAACATAAACTACTCTAAGTTTTTTCGAAAAATTATCGATCGATATTCAATCCCCCCTCTATCGATTCAAAACAATCCCACAAGTGGTATCAGAGCGGGTGGCTCAAATCTGGTGCAACCACCAGTTGAACATTTTTTTTCAGTTTTTTGAATTTTAAATATTTTTTCCTCGTATTTTTCTCGTTAATCGAGGTTGGTGCAACACCACTCAATTTTTTTCTTATTGCAAATTTTCTTCCCTGCCGCACTACTAATCCAAGATTAAGTCTTCGAACAAGTTTCTTTGTTATAAATAGTTTTCAGGTTAAAATTCAAATGGCCATGCAAGAAGGGCACAACACCGCCAGACCACCTCTCTTCAACGGAGAAGATTTCTCCTATTGGAAGAGTAGGATGGAGGTCCACCTGAAAACTCAGGTGGACATGTGGATTATCATTCAGTCCGGACTGGAGATACCCAAAAATGCATAAGGCGTGGTGCAATACTGCACTGAGTGGGACGGTCCACTCAAGAAGAAGATTGAGGCAGATGCAAAAGCTACCCAAACCTTACAATGCGGCCTGACGAAAGAAGAGCTAAACCGTGTCGGACCCTTCAGCAGCGTAAAGGAGCTCTGGAACAAGCTGATTGAGCTATACGAAGGTACGTCTGACACGTGAATCAGCAAAAGGGATCTGTTGCTCAACAGACTCTATGCAAGGATCCAAGAGCTGATGAACGGACTGCACACTATAGGTCACAAGGTCGAAAATCGTGACCTAATTAGGTATACCTTAAACTCATTCCTGAGAAACTCACTGTGGGCATCTATGGTGGATGCCTACAAGGTTTCCAGGAATTTATCTGAAATAAAATTAAATGAATTATTTTCTGAGTTAGAATTACATGAACAGACTAATACTACATTGGTCGACAAGAGTATTGCGTTTGTTGCAGGTAAAACTCAAGGAAGAACTCAGAAAAAGAAGAGTCAACCAGTACCCGAGTTCGACTCAGACTCCGAATCTAACGACAATGAAGGGGATCATCCAAAACTGGTCCGGCTAGCTCGTGACTACTACAAGGAGCTCAAAAACCAAACGAGCAAAAAGAAGTCAAGCCAGAAAAAGGAAGATCCAGCGGAACCCTTGTCGAGCCAGAAGAGCAAGGGCAACATCACCTGCTACGAGTGCAATAAGAAGGGACACTTCAGATAAGAGTGCCCCAACCTAAAAGAGAACAAGAAGGCCCGAAAGAAGAAGGTGCTTCAAGCCACCTGGGACGAGTCTTCCTCCGAAGAAGAAGAAGAAGCGCCTCACTCTAATCTCCTTGCCTTGACTGCCTCAGAGGACATCGACTCCGGAACAGAATCAGAACCAGACGAGGACGTCAGCACCGGAAAGCTCTCAATCTCGGAGGACGGGCAAATCACGGTAAAAGGTTATCCAGAATCTGAGTTGTATGATCTAATTTCTTACCTGTCACGAAAATTGGTGAAAGTCAACATCCGGGTTGAAACCCTCCGACAGGAAGTAAAACTTCTAAAAGAGGAAGTCAACTCGAGTTCCTTGACCGAGTCAACTCAAGAAGGAAACTCAACTCAAGTCTAAAAGCTTGAGGAAGAGAATTCCTCCTTGAGAACTCAAGTCAAGGATCTCAGAGTTGCCTTAGAACGATTCACTTCGGGTTCCAAGAATCTTGACATGATTCTTGGAAAACAAAAGTCCATTCTTAATCGATCTGGACTAGGTTATCGAACCAAATCGCGACAACGCTCGTATTATTCAGTATTGAACCAACCTAGAACCCGAGTCCAAACATGGGTCCCTAAGCTATGTTTAAACACACAAGCTGGACCAACCAGTATTGGATCCCCAAGGTCAAGATTCACATCTTGCCTAACCCTTATCAAGGCTTCAGTCCAGGGGGAGCCAATTTAAAAACCATCTTATAAGTAGATGATTTTTTACTGCTTGCCTGTTGCTTGTTTATTTTGCAATTTCTTTATTATGCTTAGACTTAGGAATAGTCTAAGGACAAAAGAGTTACTTAAAACTTGAACAACCTAGTATTAGGTGGAGGTGAGATGATAGTACATTAGGGAAGTCCTTCTAATAAGGTCAAGTAAGGTAAGGCGTATCCTACTTGGTCTGTTTAATCTGGTGGAACTAGCCGAAGCTACCGATCCAAAACCTAAACTAGTTAGAAAAAAATTTTCAAGAAGTAATTCGAAAATGAACTTCCGATAAAAGGCTTTGTCAAGGAAAGGGTTGTTGCTCCAATAAGGCTATGGCCAAAGAAGGCCTCTCTGCCTCGCCAAGACCTGGAAGCCGATTATCGAATCTCAAATTCAATTTACTATTTGATAAATTTGAATCTAACACAAGTTTTAACTAAATCTTAGATTTAACATTAATTCAAAGATAAAAATAATACATCTCACAAAACAGATAAGGAAACCTGTTTTGTAACGTAGAACTGGGTGAGATGTCTAGGACCCAATAATATAGGTCAATTTTTTAAAATTAATTCAAATTTTTTCAAAAGTAATTCAAAATTTTTTCTCAATTAATCCAACATGTTTTCTAAAAATAATTTATTTTTTTAAAAATTAACTCTACATTTTTTTTCACTCAACATTTTTCAAAAATTAAAGTTACTTCACTTTTTTCAAAATTAACTCATCAAACTAAAGTCTTGAATATAATTCTAAGATCTAGGACTTGATTGACTTAATTATTGATTGGTCAAACATGGTCAATGGTCAAACCTAGTCAACAGTCAAACTTGGTCAACACGGGCGTCCGAGACCTTACGGGCGCCCCTATCTTTTCGTACTTCAAGGCAGTCAAACCTGCCAAAAAGGGTCTGACCACCCTGACTCAGGCGCCCTAGAAGCTCTCGGGCGCCTCAGCTGTCACGGGCGCCCTACAGCCCTCACGGGCGCCCGTGAAACACTATATAAAGACTCCACCCCAAGCTCATTTGCCACACCAAACGAACTCCTCTTCTATTCCTCTTCCTTCTAAGGCGCCCGAAAGCTCTTCGCTTGTTCTCAATCACCCTACTTTCACAATGCCGCTCTGGTATGATTTAATTATGCATTTCTGGTTAATTTTTCTTTATTTTTTTAATAAATGCATAATTTTTCCCTACCTGTTTAGAAAACGTCGAGTTACGCAAACTATCCCCAGGGCCGAGCCTAGCCCAGACCCTAGGTTCCCCACCTTGGCCTTATTTAATAAATTCACACAGACCACCTATAAACCAATTAAGACCAGCTTCTTAAATAGACATCTCTTTATTCAATCTTGTCCTACAGCTATAGATGCCATTAACTTTTATCAGCTCGACCAACTTGTTTATTGTACCCATTCAGTCAACACAACCTTATGCGCTGAATTCTACAATAACTTAGTCAAACTTGATGACTTTTGTTACTCTACTACTGTACAGTCCATCCCCCTTACTATCACACCCACTCTATTTAATCGATTTCTTGGACTACAACCTTCGCAACCCACTTTTTGTTGTTATCCTCCGACTGACCTTCCTTTTGATGCCCCCTATTCTCATATCACCCTGGACACTCTCTATTCCTACTTTTTCGGAGATGCGTGAGACTCGACGGTACAGAGATTTCAATCCATCGATCTCCGCATCCAGGACTACGCTCTCTATAGAGTTCTGGTCCGCTGCATTCTTCCATTGACCACTCGGGATGTCGCGACTATGCGACCTTTCCACACCTTCCTGCTCTACGCGATGATCCACTATCTGGACATAGACATTGGTCTACACATATTCCAGACGATCATTTACGTGTTGAGCATATCTACCCATTCCCGAGTACGCACGCCCTATTGTCACATTCTCACTTCCCTCCTTCATCATCATGGTCGCGACATCACCGCTGGGGAGGTCATCCCGATGACCGAATTCGATGAGATAGGGGCTAGGAACTTTTCTTTAGCGGGCATAGATATCTCGGCCGCTAGGGTGTTATCGTGGAGACGACAGAGGGCTCGACACAAGGTCGATTCGGACGAGGAGGTAGAGGTCGACGTAGCCGATCTCGCCGCCAATATCGAGAAGCAGTTACGAGAGCCTCCTCCACCGACTACCGACCAGGGCCTGACACTATTACAGACGGAGGTCCACAGTCTCCGAAAGGAGATGGAGGCCCATCACGTCGAGTTCATGGACGCCCTTCAGGCCAAACACAATGTGAACCAGGCCTATCACGTCGAGTACATGGACGCCTTTCGAGTCGAACGCGAAGCGAACCAGGCCCGACACGACAAGATGATGTCCATGTTCCGGTCATGGCAACCCGGTCCATTTTGGCCCTTGGCCCTTCTTCTTAGACATGAGAGGTTTCCCTAGTTATCTAACTGTATTCCTGACTATTTGACTTTCCCTACTTGGTAGGGTTGACTTGTTATTGACTTTGTTTGTCATTATGTTGACCGGTTGACTTTTACTTGGCTATTTTATCTACTGGCTAGTTATTTACCTGCTAAGTCATTTACTTCATATTTGAATCATAAAGTAGGGTTGTGCTTAGTAGAATAGGAATGTTGTATTTTCTTTACAAAAATTTGTTTTATATTTCTTCATTTTTTCGAAAATAAGCCTTTAATATTTTTTTGAAAAATCATTTCTTTTACTAAGTCTTGAAATTTGAAACTGTTTTCCGACTTAGATTTTTTTTCAAAAACTTACCCCCTTCAAAATTAGAACTTTTACGCAAATGGACTTAGCCTAGGTCTTAACCCTAGAATTGCATGCACCTATAGATCTAGCAGCCAACATCTAACAAGCACCTTAGGGTAATTTTGATTGATAACCTAGACTGGGTTGAGATGATTAGGTCTATGCCTTGATTCAAGATGCTTTAAATCAGTGCATCTACAGTAATTGGGGCGATAAATATAAATTGAACAGCAATCAAGTTAAGTGTTTAAGCGTAGAAAATCTAACTTGATCAGATCACTTAATTTGACTAACCCTAGTGAAAGATACTATTATATAACAGTTAGTAAGTAGTTAACTGGGTTAGACAAAACCCGAACAAGATCGGTTAAATTGGTTTGGTCCTTTTTGTTGCTTGAGTTCACTAGAGATGGTTCAATACAGACTGAAAATTTTTGTTACTAACTCTGATTCAAAATTAAGTTGCAATTAGTTTTCTATTTTTTTGATATATGGCAAAGGGGGAGAGAGAGAAGAAAAGAGAGAAAAAAAATTTTCTTTCAAAAAGTAAAGATGAACCTTTAAGTGCATTTTTTTGGGCAAATTTTTCTAAGTAAAAGTTTTTCTTAGTTAACAAAGAAAATTTTCTTAAAAAGTTTTTTCCAAGTAAAAATTTTTCAAAATGCACAAAGCATTCTACAAATGCACTAACTGTTTTTTAAAGTGCACAAACTGTTCTTAAAGCAAAATTTCCTAAGTACACAAAATGGTCTTTAAGCAAAAAATTTTCAAGTGTGCAAAATCTGTTGTGCAAAAGTTGAAACTTGTTAAGGGAAAATTTTGTTGCAAAAGTTGGCTAAGTGAAAACTTTTTTTCAAGTAAAATTTTTTAAGAAGCTTTTTGTGAAAATTTTTTTCTAAGTAAAAATTTTGTGCAAAAAATTGGCTTAACAGAAACTTTTCTATGTAAAAAGTTTGCACAAAAATTTATTTTAATTGGATTTTGTGTTGCAAAGTTTTTTTGGTGAAAATTTTTCTAAGTAAAATTTGGGCTTACAAACCTTTTCTAAAAATTGTCTAAGTGCAAAATTTTTCTTTTGCAAATACTTTGCTTTGTTTTGAAAAAACACTCAGTCAAAAGTTAACACTTAGACATTTTTTTTAAAAAACATTGCATATCATTGAAAATTTCAGGGGGAGAAGTTATATTTCAGGGGGAGCTTAATAGTTTTATAAAAAGTGATTGTTTTTTGCTTGTTAGACATGCGCTTTAAATGCTTTGTAACTTAACTTTTTGAATCGTGTTGCCATAAATCAAAAAGAGGGAGATTGTTGGTGCCGGAAGTACTAAAGTCAAACCTGTGTTTTGATAATAACAAAGGGTTCAGAAGTTAAGGTTTTATTGTGATCTAACAATGCTACTCGAGTGTGCAGGAAAAGTCCTAGGTACACTAGGCACGAAGTCCTGGTTCTAAGAATTGGGCACTAAGTCCTGGTCGCGGGCTGGGCACCTAAGTCCTGACATAAGGTTGGGCAATAAGTCCTGGTCGTGGACTGGGCACCGAAGACCCGGTGAGTAAAGCTGGGCAATAAGTCCTGGTCGTGGACTGGGCACCGAAGACCTGGTGAGTGAAGCTAGGCAATTTGGTCGCGGACTAGGCACGAAGACTTGATCCGGAGGATTGGGTAAAAGTCCAACCAGAAGAGCCGGTTGGCAAAAAGGTAAACTCTCCTGAGAGGAGTAGGTGAGGTGAAAAGCCCACAACCAGTGTCACAATGAGCCTCAAATTGAATTTATAAATTGAAAACCCTTAGCTCACAAAACTAAGTGTAGTATAGGGGCCTCAAGTCGTATTTTTCCAAGGACTAGCTAAGAATGCTTAACTCAAACTAGAATTCATCATTTTCTGTTTTGGGTTTTCAAGTGATATGGGTATCTCTGCGATAATGAATGAAATTACAGTTGGAAACAGAATGAACTCAGCTAAATCAGAAATCTAACTCGAAATTGCAGAAATTCAAATGCTTTGCCTGTCACTCAAACCCTATACATTCTATGAATCTGATTCTTACAAGAAACTGACTGAAAATTTAGAAATTCTAGTGCAGACACTCTAAGTACAGGATCTAAATTGCAAAAATGCAGCTAACCGAACTTAAATTGCAGAAACTGTGAACTATGAGACAGAATTTATCCTGCAGAAATCTAGCATCTAAAACTAGTGAAAACTTAACTACACTTATCTCTATCTGAAAACAGAACAATTCAATTCAAAGCTATGAGATTGAAAATCAAGAACTAATATTGAATGCAGAAAATCTGTAACTAACTGCAGAATTGTGAAGACTGTATCAAAACATACTAAAGAAACTTGACTGAAATGGAGTTGGATACAAACTGAAACAACTTAAGAAAATAAGTGTTCAGAAACGAAATTTTCAGAAATCTAAAATCAGATCAGTCCCTTCACCAAGATCTCCTTCTTGTCGTCACACAAGAGCCAAGCTAGAAACCCTCTATCTCGAAAATTAGCAAAGAATCGATTCCCGTGATCAGTTCAGCATTAACTTGGTGCGTAGCTGAAATCCTCCATCGATCTCTTTCTTCTTGATAAGTTGGATAGCGCTCAGAGACCCTCAGAAGCTTTCGAAGAACCCCTCCGAATGCTTTGATAGCTCTAGTCGTTGAAGACAGCGATCAAAAAGGAATCAATCGGTAGAAGATTAGATCTTTGGCGAAACCCTCACCTGAGCCTTTCAGTGACGAATTTGGTTAGCAAACTTCACAGGAAATCTATCTTGATGATTCGAGATCTTGAAATGAGGCTTCGATCTGAGGTTGGCCGCCCAAAATTGGGAAAAAATGCAGAGAAATCGCCAAAACAGTGCAGAACTCGCGACGCCGAACAGGTGAGGAATTTCTGGTTTTAACTAATTACAGTTAGAAATGAACGGCTGTGATAATCCTCGCTTAATCCAACGGTCAGATCATCTCGGATTAAAACCAAACTTTTCAGATCTCCATCAATGGTCAGGATCTTCTTCTCCTTAGCTTGGATCGGTCAGATCTGCAACGGATGGCAAGGATCGCCCTTCCTTTTGAATGGATGGCTTAGACTCCTCTCGAGCTTGATCCAACGGCTAGATGACTTCTGATTTGGACCAAAACTTCAGATCTTGATCTATGATCTTGATTTACTCTACCTTGACCTTGGATTGGTCAGAAGATGATAAATAGCTCAGATCTCCCCATGTCTTGATTAGACGACCCACATTTCTCTATCGCTTGATCCTCTTGATTAAAGCCAAATCTGAACTCAAATTCGATCCAATCTGATCTAGGTCCATGATCATTCGAAGCCTACAACATTATATTCAAATTTTAATGCCAAAACATCTCAAATATAAAAAGATTTGCATCCAAAGCTAAAATAGAAATAACTCATGGAACCTAGTGTAAATGCAAGATTTCGCATATAAAAGGGATCAAAACATGAATTAAATAGACTAAATTGATTATCAAGATGGTAATTATCATGAGGACGCGTTCCCCGTAGGAGGGAACATTAGGCGTCAGTTCGACCTAGGGTTCCATTTAGGAAGCTCAAAGTGAGAACCAAGACAGTTCAAGCTGTTAATCATGCTTAAATGATGTTATATTGTTTATTATTTGTGTTTTGGAACTAACTCTGGTTGCAGGAACGAAAGGTGAAAGGTTTCTGCTCCCAGGCGCCTCAATGAAGGCAAGTGCCTGTTTGATCAGGCGCCTGTGTTGATACAGGCGCCCTAGACAAGGGTTCTTCCGAAGCCACTCGAAGCAAGCTGCCACATAAGCAAGTGAGGCGCCTGTGTTCATATAGGCGCCCCAGTCAGCTCAGGCACCCCAGTTGAAGGGATAAGTGCTGGCCAAGTCTGCAGATTGAGCTTCGCGCAGTATGGGCCATGTGTCAGGCGCCAACTTCAACACAAGCGCCCCAGCGACTAGTATAAATAGGGGTTCACCCCCTTGGCTTCAAAAACAACTTCTTTCTACGCATTCTTTCAAGCTCTCTACTCCAAACGCTCTGTGCTCAAGACTCAAGCGCCAACGACGACCCACGGCTCCGACATTCTAATCTTCCGGTCGTCAGTATAATTTTAATTTAAGTGTTGTATTTTAAATTCTATATTTGTACTCAAGTTGTAACAATTTTACACAATATAGAATTGCCCATCGTAAATGATCAAGGACCGTGGGCCTTAGAGTAGGAGCCGACTACGACTCCAAACCAAGTAAAAAACAAACGTGTTAGCATTGTTTTGCTTTTTCGCTACCAAACTAGTCTAAGTTTTTTCGAAAAATTATCGATCGATATTCACCCCCCCCCCTCTATCGATTCATAACGATCCCACCCCCATGACGACGCCCTGGTCATCACCGCAGTGATCGTCAACTATCAGATCCACTGCACCATCATGGACACAGAAAGCTCGGTAAATATACTATACAAGAAAGCTTTCGACCAATTGCAGATCGAGATGTCCCAATTGGAGTTGGTGGACACACCATTGTTCGGGTTTACGGGAAATCAGGTGCAACCGATCTGGCAGATACATCTGGCTGTGTCCCTTGTTGAAGAGCCCCTGAAAGGAACCAGGTGATCCACTATTCTAATAGTGGACACCCCTTCAGGCTACAATGTGATCTTGGGACCACCGACCCTCAATCAGTTCCGAGCGGCGGTCTCAACCTTTTACCTCAAGATAAAGTTTTCGGTCGGTGACAAGGTCGGGGAAGTTATAGGGATCAACGAGTGGTGCGCCGATGCTACGTGGACGGCGTTCGGGCAAAGGGCCATAAATCAAGACGAACATCCACCAACTACAATATGGTGCAGGCTTCCCACTGGGCGAAACTGCAAGAGGACAAGGAGGCCCAGCTACTCCCCGACCGGGCTGAGACCAGAGTCAGGATAGGAGCAGGCTTGCCTGACAAATTAAAGCAACCACTGTTAGACTGTCTAGCACGGAACCAGGATGTATTCGCCTGGTCAGTAAAGGATCTTCGGGGGGGGGGGTCCGGCCGGAAGTGGCTGAGCACCATTTGCATGTGTATCCAAACGCTAGACCGGTCAAGCAGCGCAAGACGAATTTCAACACAGAGCAGAACAAGGTCATCCGGACGGAGATCGAGAAGCTGTTAGAGGTTGGACATATTAGAGAGGTCCAGTTCCCGACCTGGCTAGATAATGTAGTCCTCGTGGCCAAACCTGATAACAAGTGGCGAGTTTGCATCGACTTCCGTGACCTCAACCGAGCTTGCCCAGAGGACTGCTATCCCTTGCCGAGGATCGAACAGATGGTCGACTCAACCGCCGGTAGTGAACTCATCTCCATGTTAGACACATACCAAGGCTACCACCAAGTGCCTCTAGCTATCGAGGATCAGGAGAAGGTCAGCTTCATCACGGCTGATGGTATGTATTGTTATACTGTCATGTCGTTCGACCTCAAAAATATAGGTGCTACATATCAACGCATGATGAACAAAGTCTTCCGAGCATAAATCGGATGAAATATTGAGGTGTACGTGGATGATATCTTAATCAAGGCCAGCCGAGCAGCCGATTTGGTGCAAGACGTGGAAGAAATCTATCGCACCATTCGCAGATATGGGCTGAAGATGAACCCGGCCAAGTGTCTTTTCGGGGCGCAGAGCAGAAAATTCCTCGGATATATTATCACCGAGAGAGGTATCGAGGCCAACCCTAGTAAAGTCCAGGCGCTGCTCGACATGCCACCTCCGCAAAATCTGAGGGAGCCGTAGAGACTCACTGGAAGGATCACGGCGTTGTCGCGGTTCATCTCCCGATCCACCGAGCGGGGCCTACCTTTCTTCAAGACTCTTCGCCTGGCCACGAAGTTTCAATGGGATGCCGACTGTGATAAAGCATTTGAAGAGCTGAAGTCTTATATGGCCGAGTTACCTGTTTTGCCAAGCCGAAGCAGGGGGAGCCTCTATACATATACTTGGCGGCTTCGGCTGAGGCGGTTAGTATGGTGTTAGTAAGGCAAGTGGAGGCTGAACAACAACTAGTGTACTTCTTTGCGCATTTATTGAAAGGTGCCGAGTGCCGCTACATGGCGCTCGAGAAGTTGGCTAATGTCTTGCTGTTAGCCGCCCGACAACTCTAACTGTATTTCTTAGCACATCCGATCGTGGTCTTGACCAACAGTAGTTTGGGTCGGGTAGTGTTAAATCCGAAAGCTTCAGGGCGATTGATCAAATAGACGACGGAGTTGAGTGAGTATGACATACAGTATCAAGCCCACCCGACCATTAAGGCCCAAGCCTTAGCCGATTTTCTCAGTGAGTTGAGCTCAGAAGAGACCGGGGGTGCCTGGCAAATTTATGTAGACGAGTCTTTGGCTCGGTAGGGGAGTGGTATTGGTATTTTGATGGTCTCCCCCAATGCAGAGCAGATGCATCTGTCCGTGTGGCTGGAATACCGAGCCACCAACAATGAAGCAGAGTATGAGACCCTAATTGCTGGGATGAAAGCCACCAAGCACGTGGCGCTGCTCGAGTAGTGTTGTACTCGGATTCGCAGCTAGCAAGTCAACAGCTCGCAGGTCGGTTCGAAGTCATCAGTGACCGACTGCAGGCGTATGTCGAAGCATAAAAGAAGCTGAAGGCCAAGTTCCAAGAGGTCCAGTTACGAATGATGTTGGGGCAATCTATGGTCTGGAGTGACCATGTGTTTTGATGTTTGGGTAAAGGGTTTAAGTTAGGTTTACCCTTGTGTTTGATATGTGTATTTGAGTGTGCAAGTTTGCAGGATACACATGGACTTAGCTGGACGGCTTCGGGTCCGGTGAAGGATGGTGTGAGGAGACAAGTCATGGGCTTGTATGCATCCGAGGGACCATAGACAAAGCAAGGACGATGAGCCGAGGGAAGCGGACTTCGAGGCATATGCGAAGGATGACATGGGGAGACGAGCCGCGGGCTTGCATGCATCCAAGGGACGAGAGCCAAAATCAAAGAGGGCTTGAAGGCAACAGGTCGAGGCTGCTGGATGAAGAGTCAACTAAGTCATGAGGGTTTGAGTGCTGAGAGAAGTGTACTCGGGAAATCCTAGGGTTCGAGTGTTGAGAGAATTATACTCGGGAAGGGAAACCTTAGGTTTAGGGGTGGACCAGTCGACTGATGCTTGGATCAGTGGACTGATGAAGTCCACAGAAAGATCAATCGACTGATCCTTGGACCAGTTGACTGATGGCAGCTGGAATTCAAACGTTAGCATGTAACGTTCGAATCCAAGTTGGACTAGTCGACTGGTGTAGCACCAATCGACTAGTAACGGTCATTTCAGCCAAAAGCTCTATTTAAGAGAGCTTGGTTTTGGCTGAGAGTTCTTGACGAAATAAGCTTGGTTAGAACTGATTAGTAGTCTTCTAGTGCTCAGGTATTGTCGAGGGTTTGTGGCGAGGTTTCTCCACCCACAAGGAGCGATAAGAGCTAGCCGGAGGTCTTCCGGGGACTCATCCACCGACGGATCAGGATCGTCCACCTTACGGACAGCCGTGGAGTAGGAGCTTTATCTCTGAACCACGTAAACGGTTTGTGTTAGCATTGGTTTTAATTTATAGTTTAAGTTTCCGCTTGCGCGTGCTAACACTTGTAGGAAGAAACCACGAATCAAGTGGGTGATCGGCTATTCACCCCCCTCTAGCCGTACGACAAGGTCCCATCAAATGATTCCCAGATAAAACAACCTCAGGGCAGACAAACTAGAAAAATTGGTCAGTGCGCTAGGCTCCTGGGTGCTTCCTCAACCGATAAGTCAGACAATGCTAGTGATGCACATAGAACAGCAAGTAGAGCTGGAGCTCGGGATAGACTGGAGAGCACCACTAATAGCCTACGTGACGAACGGGGCGCTCTCGACCGACTAGGAGGAGGCCCAGCTCCTAAGAAAGTGAGCGGTTCAATACTCCTTGGTCGGGGATGCGCTGTATAAGAGGGTCTTTGCCCAACCACTGCTCAAGTGTCTGGGCAACGAGGATGCCGAGTACGTGCTCAGGGAGATACATATGGGAATTTGCCGTAGTCATGCTGGAGCAAGAGTTGTGGCCCGGAAGGCGCTGCTCTCGGATTATTATTGGTCGACCTTGCAGAAGGATGCCGATCAACTGGTCTCTACATGCCTGTCATGCTAGAAGCACCACAACCTTACCCATTGGCCAGTCGAGATGATGAAAGCATCAATAGTCTCTTGCTCCTTCGATCAAT
This sequence comes from Boesenbergia rotunda, assembly GCA_024364735.1. Taxonomy (NCBI): domain Eukaryota; kingdom Viridiplantae; phylum Streptophyta; class Magnoliopsida; order Zingiberales; family Zingiberaceae; genus Boesenbergia; species Boesenbergia rotunda. Next base: position 175,551 of record JAGFNQ010004824.1, read on the forward strand.
GAGGAATGGACATAGTGGGACCTTTTCCCACGGCTCCTGCTCAAAAAAGATTTTTATTAGTGGCAGTGGACTACTTTTCCAAATGGATAGAAGCGGAGGCACTGGCACGCATCACCGAGCAGGCGGTGATAAAGTTCCTATGGCAGAACATACTTTGTCGATATGGGATCCCGCACAAGTTGGTCTCAGATAATGGACGATAGTTCCAGGGCCAAAGAATTAGAGAATGGTGCTCGGCTCACGACATTCAACAGTCTTTCACCTCCATGGCATACCCACAGAGTAACAGGCAGACAGAGGTTGCCAATCAGGAAATCCTGAGGGGGTTGAAGACGAAGTTAGATAACGTAGGTGGCACGTGGGTAGACGAGTTATCCAGCGTCTTGTGGGTCCAACAAACCACGCCAAGGGAGACAACGGATCACACGACTTTTCAGTTGGTCTATGGAAGCGAGACAATGGTGCCAGTGTAAGTAGGGTGTGAATCCAATCGGAAGAAGGCGTATGACGAAGAGGACGCAGAAAGAAGACTCCTGGAGCTAGATCTGGTCGAGGAGATTTGGGAGAAAGCTACCGTAAAGATGTTCGCTTATCGCCAGAGAATGAAACAGAGATACGACTAAAAGGCGATGGCCAGGACATTCCAGGTCGGAGATCTCGTATAGAAGAGAATAAAGACGGTCGACAATGTCAGCAAGCTGGAGCCCCAATGGGGAGGGCCTTTCAAGGTAATCCAAAAGTTGACCTCTGAAGCATACTATTTGGAAAATGAGCAAGGAAAGAAACTTGACCAACCCTGGATTGCCATTCATCTCCAACCCTACAGAGAGTCACAGTGAGGTTGTGTGAGTCGGCTGTATTACCCAGCTTGGTAGTGTTAATGAATTGCCAGAATCCCCATGAAATGTGCAAGCATCCCAGACTCTCGCCTAGCCACTGAGTTATAAGTGGGATGCCCCCCCCGCTTGGCTCGGTTCCGATCGACGCGGCGCCACCTCCTGAATGACCGACCAGTGCCATCTCTCCTGCCAGAGTTATAAGTGGCATGCCCCACGCCCCTGCTGGTGTCCCGATCGACGGTGGCCCCACGCTCCTAGAATGACGACCAAGTGCCAACTCTGCCTTGCCACGAGTTATAAGTGGCATGCCCCCGCCATCGCTTGGCTCGGTGTCCCCGATCGGATGCGTGGCTGCCCACGTTCCTTAGAATCGAACCGACCAAGTGCCCAGACTCTCGCCTTGCCAACGAGTTATAAGTGGGCATGCCCCCACGCCACCGCTTGGCCGGTGTCCCCGATCGGACGCGTGGCGACCCACGCTCCTTAGAATCGGACCGACCAAGTGTCCAGACTCTCGCCTTGCCAGCGAGTTATAAGTGGGCAAATCCCCACACCACCACTCGGTTCAGTGGCCCCGATTGGACGCGTGGCGGCCCACGCTCCCTAGAATCGAATTGGCCAAGTATCCAGACTCTCGCTTCGACAGCAAGTTATGAGTGGGCATGCACCCACGACACCCCTTGGCTCGGGGTTCCCGACTGGACGCGTGGTGACCCACGCTCCTTGGGGTCGTACCGACCACAAGTATTCAGATCATTGGTTAATTAGCAAGTAATAAGCGGGTTGTCTCCAAGCCTTTGCCTAACTCACGATGCCTATACAGAACACCGTGCTCTTTAATAGGGGTAAAGTTCCCCCGGACAGACCTTAGGAGATCCTGATCGGTTGAATGGGACTTGAATGCAAACATGGCATATGATATTCTCTGAGACAGGGAAGTAACAGAAAAATACACATACAAGGGGTAAAAGTACGAAATATATTGAGTTGATAGATCTGAGGAAACATCCTCTACAAAAAAAACTACAAGCAAAATGCCTCGAGCCCTCAGTCGAACGGGTGGCGAGCCTCCTCAGGCAGCTGCTGCGTCAGGCCAGAGAGCTTTACTGTGCTGACCGGGAGCTCAGGAGGAAGGTGCCCACCCCGCTTGAGTTGATCAAACTATTAGTAGGAGTCCTAGACCCAATTATGTGATGATTGACTAGGGACTTTTTGTATCATATCTATCATTAATAATGACATGTTTGGTTATTATACTTACTTTATACTTGTGTCAAATAACTAAGTATAATAATGTCCTTGGGTAGTAGATTTTATCTACATCATATCGATTGGTTGAATTGATAGTGAGATAATGTAGAGAACACTACACTAAACCATTCCTAGTCAAGCATTAATATTCAAGGACAATATTAATGCATGGAGACTAGCATGTAGGTCAATAGATGACTTGAGCTCACAAGTCATGGATATGTGATATCAAGTTGACACATGGGTATACATTAGAGAATGTGTACTGAATTGACCCGCCATGAAAATGATTCATAGATTATCATATGAGTATCATAAACTTTCTCATGTGACTATTAGTATAACTAGTCCTTAGACATGAAGTCACTACGGTTCCCTATATAAGGAGTTATGTACTTTAGTATCGTCAAACGTCACCCGTAACATGGTGGACTATAAAGGCGATCACTGGGTGTATAATGAATTATGCAGAGGGATGCGAGTGATGTAGATGGGACTATCCCTCCCATATGACGGGAGTGATATCTGTGGGCCCCTTGATCCAGTAAGACTGCTAAAATGTATGACCATGCTCAAATGAGTCAATATGAGATATTGAGCTCATTTGTTTGAGTGAGTCTACTTGGGGATCAAGAAACACAAAGATTGATCAAGGATGACACAGTCTATCCCTCATTGGTCAATCTAGATATCGATGATAGAAGGACAAGGTCATACATTATCCTAGTCACGGAGGTTAAGTCGGATCTCGACTTTCTTGTTAGTTGGGTAGCAATGATGCATTGCTAGATGCCGCTCATTGCTTATGTGTCTAAAGCGGTTTAGACACATTGTCAACGTTATAAGAACCTATTGGGTTACACACTAAGGACACGATGCTTCGGAGATTAATTAATCTTAGTTTGACTAAGATTTGATCTGAATTGGATTGATTGAGTTAGACTCAAGTGAATCCAATTGGATTATGGGATTGAGGTCTAATTTGAGTTAAACTCATTTAGATTAGACTCAACCACATTTGGATGAGATATTAATTAATTAAAATATTTAATAAATTAATAATAGAGGAGAATGAAAAGATTCTCTTCATTGAATGGAGAGAAGTTGAAGAGTCACATGAGAAGATGTGCTCTTTATTGGCTTTGATGAAAGGAAGCTAAAGGGGCAAAAACTCTTCATATTCATGGGATAAGTATAAAAGAGTTTTCTTTTCATTTGGATGAAGTTAAGTCATCTTTCCTTCCTCTCTTCCTCCTCTTCTCCCTCTTGGCTGAAACCCTTTCTTTGGTGTTCTTGGTGGTTTTGTGAACTACCTCAAGTTGCTAGCATAACTAAGGTAGTTCTTCTTCGAAGTTGAGAGATCGTGTTCGTGTGGATATGCATAGAGGCACGAACACTTGAACGTGCAAGAAATCCAGCGTAGCTTGGACGAGAGAGATAAACGCAAGGGCACGCTTAAAAGGTATACACATAGATAGCTCTATTAGCAAGATGAATTTCGTACGAGTTTTTATTTCTCATGGATCGCTTGAGGGATCTTGTTTCCACTGTGTTTTTATGTTTATGTCGCCGGGAGATCCCTACACGAACGTGTTGGCCAGCTACAGCTTCAGCAGGGGGTTCACCCGAGTAGCGAGTTGTTTGATGAACACCGTCGAGTTGATGTACTCAACTCGGTGGGCATTCAGCCGTGCCGCCTCCCCTACCTTGTAGGCTCACAAGTCTTCAAGCTCCGCCCAAACAGCTTCCCATTCGTCTTGTTGTGCACGAATCCGGCTGAGCTCCTTAGCCTGGGAGTTCACCTCTTGGTCCCGGCTGGTCAGTTGGGCAGCTAGCGAGTCCGCCGTCTCCGTTCGGGCAACCACATCCTTCTCCTTAGCCGCCAACTCTGCTCGCAGGGGCTCGGTGGACTGGGACAGTTGGAGGAGCTCGGCCTTCGTCTAGTTCAACTCCTCCTGCGCCCGAGTCTGAAAAACCCACGCTTTTTGCTCAGCATACTCCAAGGTAGAGATCCGACTTTGTGTGTGGGCCACCGCCGAGTCAAAGGAGTCGATGTGGGTTTTGGCCACTTCCAGATGTTCCTTTGTATGCGTCAGCCTATCTTGAAGTGCGATGACTTCCGCCCGCAGGTCGTTCAGCGTCACTTCATTGGAAACTAGCCGAGCGTGGCGGAGTCGAGCCTCCAATTGTTCCACACAACACTCGGCAGTCACTCAAGCTTGTGCATGAGTTACCACAGTCATTAACAGACTGTGGCATGAGCCCCAAAATTGTAGACAAAAAAATAAGTACAATAAGCTTTAGTGCTGAGTTGCTGAGTTAAAAAGAAACATAATGAAATAAAGCAAAAAGGGCATACCTGAGTGGCATCCAAAAAGAAGGCGTTAGCCTTGCTGTTGGGGCCTTGATAATAGGATTCTTGGACTCCATCGAGGTAGCGGTCGACCACCGATCCGTAAAGATGTAGCTTCTGGGACCGGTCGGGCAAGTCCCCAGTCAACCTCTCCAAGCGGGGGTCGGCTAGGGAGGGCACCAGGATGTGCATGGGCTGCAGGTTGACTGGACCCTCCTCCGGAGGTGACCCCGAGTCCCGGGGAAGGGGTAAATAGGGTGCGCTAGAGGAAGTCGTTCGGGTGGAGGCCTCTACGAGTGCTAAAGGTCCGGCCGAAGCTTTCTTATTCCTCTTCTTGGGTCGGGAGCTGGAGGTAGGCCCGACTAGTACATTGGTCGGCGACGCATGAGCGGGGTTGGAGACTCGAGCTCGACGATGCCTCAGTACGAGAGGCTGAGTATCCACTTCCATGGGCTCGTCGTCGGGGCTCTGTGCAACTTCTGGCTGGTCGCCTGACAGTTCTGGCACGGGAACGGACGCGAGAGGAGTAACTGCGCGCTGCTCCAGTTGCGTGGTGACCCAAGACTCCAGCTCGGCATCGTCCATGCTGAAGCCATCTTCTAAAGCCGCTGCGAACATCATGGTAGCTACAAAATAGTAAAATCATAGTTAGCTATAAATATTCGAAGGCAAGACGAGGGCATACCAAGTGATGTGGGTCGAGGGGCTGGCATTTGGCTGAGGCCGAAGGTGTAGAGGATCTCCTCCTGTAGGAGGTTCATCCCGTGGAAACGGCGACCGCCGATTTGGATATGGCAGATTGGTAGGTGGGTGAGAAATGATAAGTTTTAAGAAGGGGAGGTGAAGGAGGCAAGTCCTCGATCCAAGTGGTGGGCCAACTCAGGGTCGGGGTGGTGTTGATATAGAAAAAGCGATCTTTCCAACCTTTGTTAGAGGTCAGAAGTTTCGCTAGGAAGGAAATTTTAGCTCGAGCCTGGAAGAAAAAGTCACTTGACTCTTATTTTTTTAGGATAAAAGAAGTAGTGGAAGATCTCGAGCTATAGGGGGATTTGATATAGGGAAAAAATGACAACCGACCCGTAGATTAAGCAGATGGCGTTCGAGGCTAATTGGGAAAGATGGAGTTGGAAATAGTGGCAAATTTTGAAAATGAAAGGATGGAGGGGAAATCGCAGGGCGGCTTGAAGGTGGTCTCGAGAGAGGGTTATGTAACTGAGAGGAGCGCTCTCGGGTCAGTCAGTCGGGTCGGGAAGGATAAGTCGGTGATCCGAAGGGATCTGGTATTCCGATCGAAGTCGGTCGAGGTCTCGAGAATGAAGGTCGGGCACCGCGGTGGTGTACCATGGGCCGGGGGTCGAGGAGGAAGAAGCCATGAGTTGAAGGGACAGAAGGAAAGACGAACTAACCGGAGAAAACAAGGGGTCGCCATAGAGAGTGCGGGGTTGTAGGACTATCGTCGCCGGAGAGAGTATAGGGTTGCAGGACTATCGTCACCGTAGATGACGCTGGAACCATAGCAGAGCACTCAAACAGCAATGGAACGAGGTGAAAATGGGGCGGTGAAAAGAGGAAAGGGGTTATATATAGAGTCGAAGGGTGGATGTTGGTCATCCTATGAGGATCTGATAAAAAGGAGGGAATGGATCAGAGCTGTCTATTTGCGCCATAAATGAACCTCAGGAAAACACGCAATGTCTACAGCATGCTGATGTTTCGTTACTCAGGAAGTCCAACAACTAAGGGACACGTGTCCCTTGTCAATTAATGGGAGGATACGAATCGAGCCGTTGAGTATCGGAGGATAAGACGTGAAAGACAAGAGTAGATAACGATGTTGGCCACGTCGTGTGTCAGTCGGGCGGTTGGTGTTGGCACTCGGCCAGTCGGTCAGCCCATGTGCTTTTGCTTGGCTTACTCTGAACTAATGGTCCAGTCAGTCGGACTCAACGTCTCCTTCGACTAGACTCGAAGGGATTCTTATGATCCCGACCTAGCTTATGTGTGGTCCGGTCGAACAGCCTAGCGCCTTATAAGGATAGGTCATGGTCACGGGAGCTCCGACTACCCGACGTGGCAGACCAGGGCCATGGGCTCGAGTTCCACTCGGGTCGGATCGCCCGACTAGATGGCTAATCGGGTACNATAGGGACTTACTTTCTATCTCTACCCTCTGGGCTTGTACTGGAATTGAATAACTGTTGTTATGTACCTGTACTAACAAAGAATATCATTTCAGTTTCATGTTTAGATAACAAAGGTTTTTCATTCATAATAAAGGACAAATGTTGTTCTGTTTATTTAAAGGATATGTTCTATTGTAGCGCACATCTGATGAATGGCCTCTATATTCTAGACTTAGAGAGCCCTATCTATAACGTGAATACCAAGAGGTTGAGATCAAATGAGTTGAACCCAACCTATCTCTGGCACTGTCGCTTAGGCCACATAAATGAGAGTCGCTTGTCCCAGCTCCATAAGGATGGTTTGCTGGACTCATTTGATTTTGAGTCATATGAGACATGCGAGTCATGCCTTCTAGGCAAGATGACTAAGACTCCCTTTAGTGGACATAGCGAAAGAGCGACAGACTTGTTAGGACTCATACATAGTGATGTATGTGGCCCTTTCAATGTCGCTGCCAGAGGTGGTTACAGGTACTTCATCACATTTACTGATGACTTCAGTAGATATGGCTATGTGTATTTGATGACACATAAGTCAGAATCCTTTGAAAAGTTCAAAGAATTCAGAAATGAAGTACAGAACCAACTTGGCAAGAGTATTAAGATACTTCGATCAGATCGAGGTGGAGAATACTTGAGCCATGAGTTTCGTGACTACCTAGCTGAGTGTGGGATTCTATCCCAACTCACTCCCCCTGGAACACCACAGTGGAATGGTGTATCCGAAAGGAGGAATCGTACCTTATTAGATATGGTACGATCTATGATGAGTCACGCAGATCTTCCTATATCCTTTTGGGGATATGCTCTAGACACGGCAGCGTTCACACTAAACCGTGTTCCATCAAAGGCTGTCATGAAGACACCATATACGATATGGACAGGGAGGAGTCCCAAGATGTCTTTCATGAGGGTTTGGGGTTGTGAGGCTTACGTACGACGTCAAGTCTCAGACAAACTGGGACCCCAAATCTGATAAGTGTTATTTCATAGGTATCCCAAGGAAACGAAGGGATACTACTTCTACATTCCCTAGTCAGCACAAAGTGTTTGTTGCTAAGACTGGAGTATTCTAGAAAGGGACTTTGTTTCTAGGAAAGACTAGTGGGAGTACGTTCAGTCTTGAAGAAGTTCAAGACATGGACAATAGCACTGAAGCCTTGATGGGAAGTTGAACAGGAACCACAAAGTGTGGTGGTTGATGAGTTGTTGCACAAGAAGCTGTGGAACAACAACCTGTTCATGTAGACCTACCTCTTCGCAGGTCTGATAGGGGTAGTCGTCAGCCTGAGAGATACTCATTTCTCTTGTCTGACATGATGACGTTATGGCTCGTTGAGAACGAGCCTACCTCCTATCAGGAAGCTGTGATGAGCCCAGATTCTGAGAAATGACTAGAGGTCATGAGATCCGAGATGGATTCCATGTACACCAACCAAGTATGGACTTTGGTTGATCCACCTGAAGGGGTCAAACCCATTGGGTGTAAGTGGGTCTTTAAGAGAAAGACTGACATGGATGGACTTGTACATACCTATAAGGGTAGACTAGTAGCTAAAGGTTTCAAGCAAATTCATGGTATTGACTATGATGAAACTTTTTCTCCAATCGCGATGTTCAAGTCCATTAGGATCTTGCTTGCTATTGCAGCATACCACGATTATGAGATCTGGCAGATGGACGTCAAAACTGCGTTTCTGAATGGAAACCTCCTCGAGGAAGTGTACATGACACAACCTGAGGGTTTTGTAGATCTAAAGCATACTGGTAGAGTATGCAAGCTGCATAAGTCCCTTTATGGACTAAAGCAAGCTTCTCGAAGCTGGAATCTTCGATTCGATGATGCAATCAAACAGTTTGGTTTCATCAAGAATGAAGATGAACCTTGTGTCTACAAAAGGGTTAGTGGGAGCACAGTTGTCTTCCTTGTTTTGTATGTAGATGACATACTACTCATTGGGAATGACATTCCTTCACTACAGTCTGTGAAGACTTGGTTGGGGAATTCCTTCTCAATGAAAGACTTAGGTGAAGCAGCCTATATTCTAGGCATAAAGATCTATAGAGATAGATCTAAGAGATTGCTTGGCCTAAGTCAGAGTACATACATTGATACCGTTTTGCAACGGTTTGCCATGCAGAATTCCAAGAAGGGAAATCTGCCAGTGTCACATGGCGTGAGTCTTTCGAAGACTCAAGGTCCCTCTTTTAGAGAGGAGAGAGACCGCATGAGCAAGATCCCTTATGCCTCAGCCATAGCATCTATCATGTACGCCATGTTATGTACTCGTCCTGATGTCTTGTATGCTTTGAGCATGACGAGCAGATACCAGTCAGATCCAAGTGAACGTCACTGGATAGCAGTCAAGAATATTCTTAAGTACTTGAGAAGGACTAAAGAATATTTCTTGATATTTGGAGGCGAAGAGGAGCTAACTGTAAAAGGTTACAGTGATGCAAGCTTCCAAACTGACCAGGATGACTACAGATCGCAGTCAGGGTTCGTGTTTTGCTTAAATGGTGGCGCTGTCAGCTGGAAGAGTTCAAAGCAGGATACAGTTGCTGATTCTACAACAGAAGCTGAGTACATTGCTGCATCTGAGGCAGCAAAGGAGGCAGTTTGGATCCGCAAGTTCATTACTGAGCTTGGAGTGGTTCCTAGCATAGCCGACCCAGTACAGCTCTATTGTGACAACAATGGAGCTATTGCGCAGGCTAAGGAACCTCGGTCACACCAGCGGACCAAACACATACTACGGCGTTTCCATCTCATTCGAGAGATCATCGATCGAGGAGATGTGAAGATATGCAGAGTACCCACAGAGGCTAACATTGCAGATCCCTTGACCAAGGCTTTGGCACAGACCAAGCATGATGGTCACACTAGGTCATTGGGTATTAGATACTACAGTGATTGACACTAGTTCTAGTGGGAGATTGTTAGTGAGAGCCCTAGAGCCAATCATGTGATGGTTGTTGTATGGACTCATTGTATCATATTTCATATATATATATAAAAGTAATTGATTATGGTTATTATACTTACTTGTAATGGTGCCAAATAACTAAGTGTAATAACGTCCTTGGTAGTAGGTTCATATCTATATCAATCGATTAGTTGAATCGATAGTGAGATGATATAGAGAACACTACTCTTAATTATTCCTAGTCAAGTATTAACATTCAGGGACAATGTTAATGCATAGAGACTAGCATGTAGGTCAACACGATAACTTGATCTCACAAGTCATGGATATGAGATATCAAGTTGACACATGAGTATGCATTGGAGAATGTATACTGAATGACCCACCATGAGAAAGTATCATGGATCGTTATATGAGTGTCATATACTTTCTCATGTGACTATTAGTATGACTATTAGTCCTTAGACCTGAAGTCACCATAGTTCCCTACATAAGGAGTTATGTACTTTGGTTTCGTCAAACGTCACCCGTAACTGGGTGGACTATAAAGGCGATTACTGGGTATGTAACAAATTATGTGGAGGGATGTGAGTGATGTAGATGGGATCTATCCCTCCTATATGACAGGAGAGATATCATAGTCTTGATAGAGTGAGATCACTAAGTGCATGACCATGCCCAAATAAGGCAATATGAGATATTGAGCTTATTTGATTATAGTGAGTCTACTTGGAGTTCAAGACACATAGATTGATTGGAGGATGACACGGTCTATGCTTCATAGAAGATCAATCTAGATATCGACGATAGAAGGACATTGTCACATATTATGAAAGTCATAATTAGTAGTCACATTGGTGATGTTGGATCTCAACATTCTTGTAACTTGGGTAGCAATGATGTGTTGCTAGATACCGCTCATTGCTTATGTTTCTAAGAGGTTAGAAGCATTGCCAACGTTACAAGAACCTATAGGGTCACACGCAAAGAACAAATAGATGGAAAAAAAATGAAGTCAAGTTCGACTTGGCTAAATATGTTTGACTTGACTAAATATGGAAAGTCCATAAAAGGCAAGTTTGACTTGACCAAAAGACCACCTCACCTTGACTTGACCAAGTGATGACTTGGCTTGGTATTTGACCAATGATGATGCTCCACATCATCTCCAAAGGTTGTAACCCCCCATTTGAATTTGAATTCAAATTGAAAGGGGGTTATGGCAGGCCACTTAATGGCCATTAATGGCCATTATGGCCGGCCACTTAATGGCCATTAATGGCCATTATGTGGCCGGCCACAATGAGAGAACAAAACAATGTTTTGTTCCATTTTTCTCATGGTGTGTCTTCTCTTCTTCCTCCTCCAAGTGTTGGAGCTCTTCTTCTTCTTCTCCTCTTGGCCGAACCCTTGAAAGGTGCTAGCACACCTAAAGGGTTTCCTCCATCCACTTTGTTCGCATGGATACTTCTAGAGGGACGGCACTTGACGTCCTAAAGATCCGACATCCAAAAGGAGCGAGCGGGATTAAGCAGGGCACGCACCAAAGGTAAAATGGTTTATCCCTCTTTAGATCTAGGAGTAGATCGAGTTTTGAGCATGAAATGAATACGTGAATTTTTGTTTCGGAATTTTTTCTTCGCACGAGATCCATGGCTTTGGGTTCTCGGGGTTTCCGCGACGCGAAAAGGCGGTTTTCGCGGCCCGAAAAACCCAACAACCCGGCTCTTATTTTTTAAGATAAAAGAAGTAGTGGAAGATCTCGGGCTATAGGGGAATTTGATATAGGGAAAAAATAACAACCGACCCACAGATTAAGCAGATGGCATTCGGGGCTAATTGGGAAAGAGGGAGTTGGAAATAGCGGCAAATTTTGAAAACGAAAGTATGGAGCGGAAATCGCAAGGCGACTTGAAGGTGGTCTCAAGAGAGGGTTATGTAACTGAGAGGAGCGCTCTCGGGTCAGTTAGTCGGGTCGGGAAGGATAAGTCGGTGGTCCAAAGGGATCTGGTATTCCGATCGAAGCCGGTCAAGGTCTCGGGAATGAAGGTCGGACACCGCGGTGGCGTACGATGGGCCGGGGGTCGAGGAGGAAGAAGCCATGAGTTGAAGGGACAGAAGGAAAGACGAACTAACTGGAGAAAACGAGGGGTTGCCGGAGAGAGTGCGGGGTTGCAGGACTATCGTCATCGTAGATGACGCCGGAATCGTAGCAGAGCACTCAAACAGCAGTGGAACGAGGTGAAAATGGGATGGTCAAAAGAGGAAAGGGGTTATATATAGAGCCGAAGGTTGGATGTTGGTCGTCCTACGAGGATCCGATAAAAAAGCGGGAATGGATCAGAGCTGTCTATTTGCGCTATAAATGCACCTCGGGAAAACACGAAACGTCTGCGGCATGCCGACGTTTCGTTACTCAGGAAATCCAACAACTAAGGGACACGTGGCCCTCGTCAATTAATGGGAGCATACGAATCGAGCCGTTGAGTATCGGAGGATAAGACGTGAAAGACAGGTGGAGATAACGATCTTGGCCACGTTGTGTGTGGTGTCGGGCGGTTGGTGTTGGCACTCAGCCAGTCGGCCAGCCCATGCACTTTTGCTTGGCTTACTCTGAACTAATGGTACTCCAGTCAGTCGGACTCAACGCCTCCTTCGACTAGACTCGAAGGGGATGCTTATGATCCCGAGCTAGCTTATGTGTGGTCCGGTCGGACAGCCTAGCGCCTTATAAGGATAGGTCATGGCCACGGGAGCTCCGACTACCCGACGTGGCAGACCAGGGCCATGGGCTCGAGTTCCACTCGGGTCGGATCACCCAACTAGATGGCTAATCGAGTACAATCTGAATAAGTCCCAGTGTGAAACACCGAGTGCTCGACCTACTGTCAGCTGGTCAGCACCCCATCAACACTCGATCGGCACTCGGTCGGCGCCCGGTCGGCACCCGATCGTCATCCTCCCTGTGTTATAATCCTATTTTTCGAAGGATAAGTCGGTCGCGCTAGGTCCGAGCACCCCACGACTCGGCGTGACACAAATGCTTCGATCGGTATGTCATTAGCTGTATAGCTAGGTTTCCCTCAAAGTAGTCGATTGGCGCACCCTTTTGGTGCGCTCCGACTCGGGAGTTATCGCTATCTGAGGCAGTATCTACCCCGTGACACCATACTGATAAAGGTGGCACAAGAGTCGGTGTAGGTCGGCTCAGATCTGACATCACTCGTGTACGAATCACGGATATCCCGTTGGCACAGTACCTTCTTGACAAGCTCTGGCAACCCGTACCACGGCGCCCTCTGCATATGTCAGGAGGGGGTGGCGCCGGTCGACGAGCTGACAGCGGCCCCTGATCTTGTCCCCACATGAGACAAAATATGGTTGAATTAAGACAGAGACTATCGGCTCCCCCGACTATATAAAGCTTTTCTCCCTTCACCCTCAGGTATGCGTAATACATTTTAGCTACAGTTCTTCTTTCAGTTTTCATCTTGTCCACCGGACACTGACTTGATCATCGGAGGACCTTGCCGGGGAATTCTCCCGGTGGGTTATTAACGGTCATCTTTCTTGCAAGAAAAGCGCCAACATGAGCAGTTCTCGGCGTCATCTCGCTCTTGAAAGACCACCTCGATCTTCGACAGGATCACACCTTAACTTGTTGAACTTGATCCAACCTTATATAGATTGTTTTATGTAATTAATCATAGTCCTAATGTGTTTATTGTCAAGACCTTGACTTGGTGATCATGTTCATATTGATGGTCCCCTTGCTTGGTGTTACCCATCCTAAAATTGTTGGTGGAGTACTCCGTTTGATCTTCATTCTTTAAGAGGGGCCTTGAAGTTGAGTGTACTCTTGACTTCCTCCTGTGTCACCTCTCCGATCATATCAACATGTTAGTTATTGAAGATGTCATTTTGGAGGGACCGTCAAGATGACAATTTCACGTTTTCACCGTCAATGTTAGTCATTGAAGATTCAAAAATGGGAAATTGGAAAGTAAACTAAGGACAATTAAACTTGAAATTCTCCTTTAAGATTTAAAGAGTTCAAAAAAAATATCTCAAGGCAATATTGTTATGGTCTTACGATTAGATTCTCGTTGCTCGTTAACAATCCTAATGCTCGAGAATTGGAGTCGCCGATGATCTCTCGAGTGTGAAAAATATCTAGCGATTCTATCCCTAAGTATCTTTTTTTATCGATTAATTAATCTCACTTAAGATATTGCCCTATCTCCCTTGTGTTCATTCAATCACAACACACATCACCTAGATACCATCACAATCACGCCCGTGCCATCGAGTGAGCTATGATCAAGAGTAGACAGTTAATTATCACCTCATATTTCATGTGATGAACACACTATATATGTGGCTTTTTCTCGCATCTCAAATCTAGCGGCCGGTGGAATATTTTCGTGGGGCCGGATCGGTCGGCCCAGGTTCGATGTTACCCAATCTAATTTTGTTTTTTCTTCTCGCATCTCAAGTGTTCGATAACACCACCTTTTATGACACATTACTTCCTTTACTTATACGTCAATTTCATTAAAAAGTAATATGATCAAAGAAAATTTTCGTTTTTCCCTTTTATTTTAAAATATATATATTATTTAATTTTCAAATGTATTTCATTTTTTTTCAAATCTATAAAAAGTGTTGGGAAATGATTTTATTAAATTTGGTCTAAAATCAAAAGACTACTGTCCCTTATTATCCTTTTCATCAAATTAATACCTCATGATATTTTTTCATTTAAAAATATCCTTATTCTATCTTGTTATTATAACAGTTATAATCATAATTAGTACAACATAGAGTAAAATTGTTCTAACTTGATTAAAATTATAATAGATAGAATATTATTATATCAAAATACTCTTTATTAATTTATCAAAATTAATTAAACTTGATTAAAATCACTTTTAACAATGTTGTAGTAGATATGGTCATAACTATTACAACAATAGCAAAGTAATCCTGATTAAGTTGAAATCATTTTGATCAATTTTGAATAATTTCAACTAAATTAATAATAATAAATTATACAATAATTCTCAATCTCTTATAATTTTTTATGAAGTTGGAGCAATTTTGCATGAGCACAAGTACTACAACTTGCTCTGTGTTTAATTAAATTGAACCAAAAGAAGAAAAAAATGATTTACCTTAATACCTCATAATAAAAATTGAAATACTTTAATACCTCATAATAGTTACTATAGTTGAGAATATAATTAAACTTTCATATTGAAAATATAAGAAAAAAATCATATATTTAAAAGATAAAAATATTTTCATTGGTATAACTTCTTTTAAATAATCTAAAAATAAATTTATAAAGATTTAGACTTAAAATGGACAATATCATATTACTCTATATATATGTGAATTTTTTTATCATAACAAGTGTTATCAGAGTTATGAGTCACCTCAAATGTTACATGGGATGGCATTAAACCAAATTGAGAGGAGACCCAAGCAGGTCATGAGTGAACGGATGTTTGAGAGGAAACCTATAATAAGTCAAAAGTGACTAAATACTTATGGAGAAGTTTGGAGCAGTCAAGAATGACCATATACTTGAGAAGAAACCTAGAGCAGTCAAGAGTGATTGAATGCTTATGAAGAGGTCTAAAGTAGGTCAAAAGTGACCGGATATTTGATGGAAGACCCGAAAATATTTGAAGAGAGACCTAAAATATGAATGAGAGTAATGATAGTCCTCCATTTGATGGAAGGATTATTGGAAATACAATCAAAATTTTACATTGAAAATACATTAAAAAGAGTTTAAAAGATAAAAAATATATCTATTGATATGAGATCTTTTAGATAAATCCTAAAAATAAATTCACGAAATCTTTACCTAAAATAGATAATAATAAAGATAATTTTTTGAAATAAAATTATAATAGGACGTTATTTTGATATTTTTTTAATGAAAATGATAATAATTGAGTTATTTATGATTTTTAGCAATTAAATTTCATGGGAGAAAGTAAGTTGTGGTTGTTATGCTTATTTTCTATTTTTTTCATTTTCTATAGAAAATATAATTTTTCAAAAAATATTTTTGGTTTGTATTTTTCAAAATTATTTTTTAGAAAAAGATATAGTATTTTTGAAAAATTAAAGAATAAAATAAAATTATTTTCTAGAAAATAAAAAAATAATTTTTAAAAAAAAATAAAAATAGAAAATAGAACCAACCAAAAGCTCCCTAAACTATTATTTTTATTTTTATTTTCAATCAAATCCGCTGTCTTATAAATCTCCCCATTATACCATCAACTTTTATTAAATTTCATTCTACCTTTAATAATTAAAAATTAATTTATTTTAGAATTGTATCCAAAATCAAAAGACTAAAAGATAATTATCTAAACGTTCAGTAATAAAGTCAAAATAGAAGATGATCACCAAATTAGAAGAGCGCAGTGGAGAACTGAGAGAACAAATAAGTAGATCAGAATTTGAATCAACTAATATTTTAGAGATTGATATTTGATTGACCCTTAATTAAGGAAAATATTATTTATATTTAAATAAAATTTAAATATTTGAATTATGAAAGAAAAAAATTTGTAGTTAAGATTTTTCGGGTAGAATCGTTATTATGCATGATTATGATCACAAGTGGCGAAGGTCACTTTAACGATTTTATTTTAATTTGTTTGACGGCGTTATATATTTTAAAAGGAGAGAAATCATAAAATCTTAAAAAGAAATATGAGATATTGAATCATGTTCCAACGGTGAAAATTGTGCTCAAATTCATGTCGATTACATCTACAAGAGCGAAGATGATTATGATCATTATATTCTCACAAGATGGATCGATTGATTAATATATGAGGAGCGAAGTCAAGTGTCGACTATGCTCTCTAATATACGAGGATATTCCAGGTTCAATTTGTCTGTTGTCTGGTTCATTATTTTTTCTCTAATATACGAGGAGCGAAGTCAAGTGTCGACTATGCTCTCCTTGTACATTAATTAATATTTAATTAATAATTTTTATAATTTATTTATTTTTATAATGATTTTGAGATAAATTGAGGGAGGTAAGAGGAGGAGGAGGAGGATGTATTATACCTTTACTGCCATGACGATAATGATCACCACGACGATAATGGTGTTGGTAATTAAAAAGTAGCTTGTGGCAGAAGTGGCCCACGATCCCGCAGCCACTGCCGCCGCCATTTCCATTATCAACCTCACTTTGTATCTCACTTCTTCTTCCCCCTCCCTTCGCCTATAAATGGCGGCGGATGCAGAGGCTGAAGCTGGCACCCGATTCACAAGCTTAGCTCGCTCTCACCTACTGGCGTTACACATCCCTTCTTTCTTCTCTTCCTTCCGCTCCCGGAGACGACAGCAAATTTCAGCTTTGGATTACGCCGTATTGAGCAGAGGAAGCTTGCCCGGTCGACATGGTCGTGGTGGTGGCGCCATCGGTGGAGGAGGAAACAGCGGCCGGCGTGGTGCTGATCAGGGAATACGAGGCGGAGCGCGACCGTGAAGCGGTGGAGAACTTGGAGCGCATGTGCGAGGTCGGCCCAAGCGGCGGCGGCGGCATGTCCCTCTTCACCGACCTCCTCGGCGACCCTCTCTGCCGCGTCCGCCACTTGCCGTCATTCCTCATGCTCGTTCGTCCTCTTCTTCTTCTTCTTCTCACTCTGTTCCCCTCATTTTATTCTCTTTCTCTCTGATCGGGTTCTAAACGATTCTGCAGGTGGCGGAGATCGCGATCGGACAGGAAAACAGAGCAATCGTCGGCATCATTCGCGGCTGCGTCAAAATCGTAACTTGCGGCACCAAAAAGCCTCGTCTCGCCGCTGGCGATCCTGCCGGCGCTTCCCCTATTCCCATTTACGCCAAGGTCGCCTACCTCCTCGGCCTCCGCGTCTCCCCCTTTCACCGGTATCTCTCGCGCCTGTTCGTCTCCTCCATGATTCGAATAGTTTTGGAAGTAATTTTGCGTGTCGATCGACTGTTTGCGTTAGGCGGAAGGGGATTGGGCTGAAATTGGTGGAGAGAATGGAGGAGTGGTGCAAGGAGAATGGGGCGGAGTACGCGTACATGGCGACGGAGAAGGACAACGAAGCGTCCATCCAGTTGTTCACAGGTCGGTGCGGGTACACCAAGTTTCGCACGCCGGCCATCCTCGTGCAACCCGTGTTCGCCCACCGCATTCCGCTCCCCGGAGCCTCCGTCGTCCTCCGCCTCCCCAGCGCAGATGCCGAGGTGCTCTACCGCGGCCGGTTCGCCGGCACAGAGTTCTTCCCCCGCGACATCGACGCCGTGCTCCGCAATCCCCTGTCGCTCGGAACCTTCCTCGCGGTCCCGGCCGGCTGCGCCGCCGCGTGGCGGTGGCAGGGAGCAGAGGCCTTCCTCGCCGCGCCGCCGCCGTCGTGGGCGGTGGCGAGCGTGTGGAACTCCAAGGCGCTGTTCCGGCTGGAGGTCCGCGGCGCGGCGCGGTGGCGGCAGGCGCTGGCGCAGGCGACCCGCGCCGTCGACCGGGCTCTCCCGTGGCTCCGCATCCCGTCGGTGCCGGACCTCTTCCGCCCCTTCGGCCTCTACCTCGTCTACGGCCTCGGCGGCGAGGGCCCCACCGCGCCCGACCTCACCCGCTCTCTCTTCCGCCACGCGCACAACATGGCCCGACGCGACGCCGGCTGCCGCGTCGTCGCCGCCGAGGTGGCCGCCTGCGACCCCCTCCGCCACAAGATCCCCCACTGGCGTCGCCTCTCCTGCGCCGAGGACCTCTGGTGCCTCAAGCGCCTGGCCGGCGAGTACGGCGAAGGCGGAATCCTCGGCGACTGGACCAAGGCTCCCCCGCCGCCGTCCATCTTCGTCGACCCCCGTGAATTCTAATCCCACAACGTAACGGTGGACCCGCCACACGGGATATCCGTTATGTAAAGCGACACGAAACGGCCTTTTACATAACGCTTTTTATCCATCCTCCCACCCTTTAGATTTCCTTGTAACGGTTGGGAAAGAGAGAGAGATAGATGGCACAATCTATGAAAGCTAAAGAAGAAAGATATGAAAGAACACTATAACTTGTCCTTTTGTTATCCAATGTGAGGCCTCGAACACTTGTAATCTTTTTTATCTTTTTTGTTACAAGGAATTTAACAAGATATCGACATATTTCTTGTGGCCCCTTTGTTATAATTTGGCGACTCTTCAATTGAAGAGATTTTAGCATATCCTTTTGCCAATGATAAATATCTTTTTGACAATAAGAGGATATCTAGAAGTGACCACAAATTAAGATTATTATAGATACGCAACTAATGTCCAAGTCATCTTCATGCCCTTCTTGATAATAATCTGTTCGATCATCATTACGAACGAATGTTCTCTCCCTCTACAATATTGTTGTTCACATCCTTCATGTTATCTCATCTTTTACCTCACTACGAATGTCCTCTCCCTCTACCATATTTTTGTTCACATCATTCATGTTATCTCATCTTTTACCTCACGACTCTTCTACCACACATTTGTTGAAGCTCCTTCTCTATAGCCTTTGCTTGCTCCAACTATTTGGAGCTCCTCTATCGCGACATCAATTACATAGCCCTTGACTTATATTCTTCGCTAACTCTCACCACCTCATCGACAAGCTTCTCATCCTCCTTGCTAGATCACTCCTCATCGCTTTCCTCCAAACTATTCACTATCCTTTTCCATACCTTTTACAACCTTATTTTCCTTTGACTTGGTTTCTTGTTCCGAGCAAGTAAGCTTGATTTGAACGTTTAATTAATTTAAATGTTATCGAGCTTTTAATTAGAGTTTGTTTGATCGTTTGAATTTTTTTACATTTTAAATAATTTATTTAGTTGGTTACTAAACTTATATTACAAATATTACTGAAAACCTAAAGTTACATTTCATATATATATATATATATATATCCAGTTTTGGTTTCACTATCCTAAAACATATGGTTTCTAAAGGTTTTAGTTACAGAACCTAATTTTTTTTTTTTTTGCAAGGATTCTTTTACAACAATTGTGAAGTAAATTCTTTACTATTAAGCCCACTCATGTTTATGGTTCCTAGCTACTTTCAGGGGGAAAAGAATAAATGCCTGAGCATCATATTTTGGTGTAGTTGTGATATAAAACTTGTGTGAGTGGATTTTATTTTGATCTGGTATTAAGGCAACCAGACTGATGCAAATTAGAGGTTGAATTACTTGACGGCAGAAATGTCTAATGATGTTTCCTTATAGTCATTGGAATTTCCTTTCTGAATTGGTTGAGAAACAGAGAATATGAAGTTCTTAATCTCCTTTAAAACAAATAAGTGAAGCAGACGGTGGCAAACTTGTTCGATAAACTAACCGAGTCAAGCCAAGTCAATTTTAAAATGAACTAGACCATTGAAGAGATGTTCAATTTTTTTTGTTTTTGAATTTGTGTTTGATTCAGATGTTATTGAGCTTTGAAATTTGTATAGTTTTAAATTGGATCGATGAGTTAAATATTATAAATTTGTTTGCTTTAAAAGTTTCTGTCTATTTACAAGTTTGATTTTGTTCATAGATAATTCATGATCCAATCAATCCTGGATATGGACAGCTTAGTGTCATGAATTGGTGACTAGGTAAATCCAAGATGCATAGGTGGGTCATGGACTCATCAAGAGGTCTCCAACTTCAATAGAGATTCAAACTCCACGGGCATTTGAAAATGTCCAATATATGAGATTTGAACCCTCACCGCATGAAAGAGAACCCTACTACTTTACCATCGCACCGTCCGAGTTGAACATGAGGGTCAAACATAAACTACTACAAGCATGGCATGACACTGAAATCTCTATTAACCTGTGGTGGATGATCACATGGAAGAGTTCAGAGAATACTGAAGCTCTAATGGTGCATTGGGTACCAAATGAATAAATATCAAATATTTCTTCAGTGATTTTATTTCTACAATGGATAATTGAGATGGAATGCATCATTTTGATGAATGGATTATTCTATTGATACTATAATTTAATAATTTAAGTGGTAAAGTTTCATTACACTTTTCGCAAGTTCGATATTACTAGCCTAGTTATCATTTCAAAACAAAAACAAGAAATAAAATGAGTAAATTAGATAGACAGTGGGAGAACAGACAAGTTTAGATTAGGTTGGTAGAATATAATGGACTAAATGAGCCTACAAAGTACAAGCCAGAAGTAAAACAAGTTGATAAAATATGATGGACTAGATTGCCGATGAGAGTGGATTAGACCGAATGAGTTGGTTGAACCAAACAAGTAAATCAAATCACGTGAGTTCACTCTTGGCTCTTATTGTAGCCAGCATTACAAGGGACTTAATCCTACTTACATGTGTTGGATAGGACTCTACTAGTGCACAAGCAAATCGAACTACATTTATCGACAGTCGAACATTAGACTTGTTTATGAAGTCAGGAATCACACTACACACGAGCATGAACTCCAAAGTGACACCACTAGACGAATGTTTCAGTAAATGATTCAATCTATTTACCGAGTAGGCGGCGCCCCCTAATGTTTGCATCTTTAACTCTCTCACGCACTGTCTCCACATCATCCTGCATTGAATCCAAAGCCACAGTCTGCCTGCGACGCCCACAAAGAATGTTTCATCTTGTTATCAACCGAAAACACTCGCTACTAATTGTAATATAAGATTTTAGTGTTCCTCATTGTCATATCATTTTGTATCCAAAGTTTAAGTAGTAACTATCATTTTCCAAACTGAAATGATATGGCATGATCATTATTACATGAAACAAACATTCAAAATGAGAGGATAAGTCCTACATCCCCAGATGTGTTCTTAAAATATATTCAGGTAGTATGAGGTCTCCGCCTATGTGCCTTAGGATTTCGGATTAAATTTGGCTCCCTAGCTTTTAGCATGATATCCGAGTTGGTCCATCACCTTTATCGATGTTGATACTAATTTATAAATGTTAATGAAAGTAAAATGTGAGAAGGCGGGTTCTAATTGCTCCTGCCAAGGTGTACATATATATAAACTTACTAATTCACTGTGGAAATCTCTGCATTTAATAGTTGAGGCTTGCAACCTATGTTACTCACACTCAGGTATGAACATCAGATATATAAACATGAATTTGAATATTTGATATCTCATTTTGTTAAACCCTCTACAATCGATCATCTAAGTGTCAATGCGTGTTTGGGAATGTCAGTGTTAGAATATCTGAGAAGGGCAGAGAAGGTAGATGGGTTTGAGTAACATAGCTCAAACGCCAATGCATACAAAACGAGGATAGATGAGTTTGAGTAACATAACTCGAACAGAAAAAGCACAACATACCAATACATAAAAGATCTAATGCCATAGCGTGCAATTTCAGAAACCTCTGAAAGCAAAGGTTCAACTAACCTCTCAATCTCAGAACCCATGTCGAGAGCCATATTCTTCAACTCTCCGAGCAAGTTGCTTATATCATCTAGCGTGTCATCTTGCTTTGCTTTCTCAACCTGTTGATAATCAATAAACCTAACAGATTGTCACTATCCAACGAGATATCATACTTATGTTAGTAATAGTATAACATGTACCTCCACTTTCTCAAGTGCAGATGTAGGCTCAGCAAAATGTCGAGGTTCTGACCAGGGGACGAGGACCTGATAATCCCAATTTTTGTCTCTGTTCCAGATGACTACTCCGTTTTATAAAAGAATCATCTATAATTATTTGGCAGGTCAAGAATGGGATGAGTATCAAATAGACAAATGGCATGCCCTGATTTGTTTTGCAGTCTACCAAAAAATTGTTTAAAGTTACCTCTCGTTAGAAGGGGTCCTTTTATTTCACGGGTTTTCTTCGGCTTCCATGTCTTAGAAAACAAGCCTCCAAGATTTCCCAAAAGTTTTTCACCCTGAATGACCATGCACCAATTAGTCAAGGGGGATATGCATATCAGGAGATAGAAGATCAATCCTTAAAGCAATCGTACACAAAAATTTAGATTGTGATTATAAGCTTGGAGTCTCCTAGCTTACTCCAAGAGCACTTTGAAGGCATGAACAATCCTCGTAGTGCTATATCACGTAAATGTTAAAAGGAAGATAAAGTTCAAGTTGCGCTGAGAAATTTCTGCTAAAATAAATAACTTTGCTAAAAAATCTTTATCTTAACACTCAATTTTATGGACAAACTACCAGAATCAAAATTATTCAAACTAAAAAAGAAATGGAGAGAAATTTTACAAAGAAGCATACCCTACTAAGATCATGGTCAATGTCAGCAGCACTTTGATGGGTCCTTGTAATTTGCTCACCTTGTTGATGCAAGGTAACAAGAGTCTTTGAAGCATCTTCTCTAATCTCTTCAGCTATTCTTAGAACCCCATTTAGTTTACTTGTAGTTTCTTCTGCCTTGTACATAGCATAATTTTCAAGTTCCTGCACTGATTGATTCTCAATACCCCCAGAATCACGAAAGTCATTCTTGTATTTGTTTCTTTCAACTGAAAATCCCATGTACGATGGCCCTCGTCCTTCATCTTTGTCATACTCAAATTGACTGCTGTTAAATTTTGCCGCGTTGACAACAGAGGCCGAGGAGGGTTTAGCAGGCACACTGTTTACCTCAAGTTCCGAGTCAGAAACAGAATCATAAGGGGTTGATCTAGAAAGTCCTGGCTTTACATGCTGTTGTTTGTTGCTCCAGGGAGGAGTTCTTCTGTTGCTCATCTTAATGTGGAACCGCTTAGTAACTGAAAATCACAAAGATATCAGCAAATAACAAACTCAATAATACTTTTTATTTTTTTGAAAAAAAAATGATAGGGTGAACATAACTTCAACCAAGTTTGCTTAAAGTAGAGTCAAAGTTGGCATGTCTTCTCTAGTAACCATTAGAAAATAAAACCTAGCCAACCATAGACATGGAATTTCCATTCCGTGTGGTGATAACAAAGAGATCTGGGTCAGATATAATGTAGTAAAACCACACTAATACATGTGAGTTCAATTACGTTACATTGAGAGAAGTCTAATTGATAATATGTAACTTAACATTCGGGAGAAAATGCCAAAGAAGAGATTTGAACTATCGATATTTCTTATGGATTAAGCAGGAGCAAAAGGAAAAAAGGAGAAAGAATGCCAGAGAAGTAACAGAAACAAACAAGAAGAAAACTGAAATAAGGCAAGAACATGAGCCAAGTTTAGAAACTGGCCCTGTCAAAATACAACTCATAAAGAAACCGAAGCATGAGCTTGAACATCCTGCCACATGAGATATTGGAATAACAGAAGTAACATTTTTCCCAAGACAATACCACAAATCAGCGAGGCAAAGTAATAATGCAAAAACTTGAATTCGTATTACAATGTTATAAAACAAATATCCGATAGAAAATTAGCCAACTGTATGTTCAAAGTTAGGGAGACCAAAAAACTGAAAGATTTCTAAGGTTGTTGATTGTGTAAAGCACAAGAAATAGGAGAAGAAGATTATTAAAGAAACAATGGAGGAAAATTCTACAGGAAGCTATATATATAGGAATTAGTAGTTCTTTCTGTGAAAAACATAATCTAGAGTCTTCAAAAAAATATATAGGAAGAAGACAAGAAGAAACTGTATTTATCTTCTTCATCAACTGCTAAACAATCCTCTAAAAACAAAAGGGCAAATAATCAAAACCATCTTAATTCTCAAATATGTAGATTGTCAGAGGTAGAAAAGTTATGTTCAATGAGAGAAAACAAATTACAGTAAGAAGTATCATCAGATAGCTAAGCACATGTATTGCTAATATTAACAAATATAACACAATCATAATCAACTCAGATTAGCCACAAATGAATGGTCTTCAGGTAGGAAGAAATCATAGCTTTGCTAGTCGTTGCCAGAAAACTACGGCTATGACAATTTACAACCTGCCAAAATCTCAGTCTCAGAAGTTTTTGGGAAACTCCAGTCAAAAGATTCCTACCATGAAATCAGACTGAGAATTCAACCAACAATTTCAATCAAAGATGGTTAGTATGAGAAGGTTGAAGATAGGTAGTTAACAATGAAGTAGATATAGCTTCGATCATGGAATTCCAAACACAAAAATCTGACCAAGAAGTTCCGAGAATCAAATTCGATCTGACACACCGCGTGGGCTCATTGACGCGATCAAAACAATACTATCAGCCAATTTGCTGAGTAAAGACGAATCAAAGTCAACATCGTATGATCATATACCTAATAATTAGCAGCCTAGATATGCCACTTGACGATAAAGCTCCGACCAGACTCAAACAGCTATCTGTGGAAAGCAATCAAATTGATCGGTATAAAAGCCCCTCGACTCTTGAGGTATGATGGGTAAGAGCTAGCAAAATCGTACTCGAGAAAATCCGACTGTGAGTCGATCAAGATTCTTCCAGTTCGAACCAGCTGACACATAATCCCACAATTCATAAAAAAATAAATAAATAAAAAAGATGCAAAGCAACTATCAGCAGCAACGAACTAGGTCAAGTAAAGATTAAAAAGAAAGCGCTGAAGCAATACATCAAACAGAAAAAATCATCATCCCAAGGGTTCAAGCTATCAGAACCGGATCCTAAATCAAGTCATAGGCACAAAATTCGTAGAGTACCTCGAAACGCCTAAAGTTACTGATTTGACAAGAAAATAAAGACAAGAAATAAGGAAACAAAAGGAAGAAGAAAAAAAAAAGCACCTTTTCTGAGGATTGAGAGAAGAAGGTAGCATCAAAGTTTCAGAATAACAAGAAGATCGAAAGAAAAAAACCTTTTGCGCGGAATTCCAAAAGTCAACCCGTCGCGTTAAGGAAGGTAAGCTGCGCACGCTATTAACCTACGATGGTGCCAAAGCGAGAGGCGAAATCACCAAAGAGCGCGTCGGGAGGGACGTTTTAATTTTCAACGAAGCAAAGCAGCGTGCGATGGGACGATAACGGAGAAGGGCCGAGCAAGGAATCACCTTGGGGCGGCGCTGCGGTGGCAACAAGGCACGCTATCAAACAGGCTTCCAAGGAGAGATGTAAAGTCGTACTTTTACACTTACACCCTTAGAGTTCATTGAATTGACGGATAAATTTAAAAGCGCAAATAGATCCTAATTTGACAGCCGAGTATCACTCCTAGTTTGAGAAACATGGGCGTATAATATCAGAGGAATGATAAGCAGAGTAAAATGAATGTCTCAGTAAAAATTTTGATCGTCATTCAACGGTATGTCTGACATTTGATTGTCGATCGGACATTATCGGCGACTTTTGATCGTCATCCCAAATAAAATTATACCTTGAGAGGACGGTGAACTCGTCCGAATCGCCGGCAACGGTAAACCCGTCGAAATCGACGGTGAATAATGCAAGATCATAATTACGACGATCCTCGACAGGTTCACCGTATTCCTCAGGGTATAGTTTAGTTCGGGATGGGCACCGATAATATCCGATCAATGATCGAACGTCGAACGTGCCATCGATTAATGATCAAAATTTTTAATAAGATATTTGTACGTCTCATTACTCATAATATTATTAGTGTCAGAGTAAAAGTCTACGAGGGTTGATATGAGATTTTTTTATTATATCTTTAAAAATAGATAATATTTTATATTTATTTTATATTAATGTAAATATGAATAAATATCATAATAACATGAAATAGTAAATTCCATTATATTAGATATCAATTATTTAATTGATTATGAGATTAGAAATATATAAAATACTACTCTCAATTATTCTTAGTCAGTTATTAATATATAAGGATAATATTTTTATATTGAGATTAGTATATAGGTTCACTGATTACTTGATCTCATAAGTCATAAATATAAAATATCAAATTCACTGATGGGTTGAATAGCCCGTGGCGGGCACGTGGGATGAAGAAGCTGCGTGGCAAGATGTGATGAGTTTGAGCGACTCCCCTTTCAGAGCTCTCGAGACACTCTCGGGACGAGGAACCTCCAGGGCCCCTCCAGCGGTAAACACGCCCTGGAAAATCAGATCAGAAAACCCTCCCGGGATCACCTCGGGAAGTCGGGTCCCGAGACCACCTCGGGGAAGTAGAGCGCCCGCGATCGCCAGGGCCAGAAGACCCCGAGATCACCTCGGGGAAGCGGAGCCCAAGCAACATTCGACCTCAAGTAACGATCCCTTTTTTTCTCGGATCTACGGATAAGCGTCCCCACTCGCGCGGAGTCATCATGACCCTTAAATATCGCAACGGGTCTCACTTAATGGCGACGCAGACCGTTTCAAAGTCTATCCGGTAACCGACGAAGGGGGGATGTGACATAGATCATGGGACGTGTCATGGCAGTCGCCGTAGGTATAAAAGGTAGTCCAACCCCTCCAGTAAGGGGGGTCATGCACTCTCTGCTACTCATACATCCTACTGCCTTATACTTTTTCTCTCTATCGAAGCACTGACTTGAGCGTCGGAGTGGGCTTCGCTGGACAACCTCCGGCGTGTTCTCCTAACGCTCGTGTTGATCTCGCAAGACACATAATTCCTCCCCTCCCATTAGCATCCGAGTGGGTTGAACCTCGGTGACTAGCCATCGACGTAGATTCCTTCTAGAACAAGTTTGGCATTGTCTGTGGGAAACCAGTAATGCACCAGAAGGAGCACCGATGGCAGAGCCATAGGGATAACCCATTGTCCTAACAAGGGAGGAACTGGACCGCTTGGTGGCCAACGCCATCAAAGAAGTGCTTGAGCAACACCAAGTTGAACAAGCTGCCTCGCAGCAAGGGGCTCCTGCGCGAGAGGAGATCCCTGTTGATGCAGTCTGACCCTGATTGTTGTTTTGGTATTGACACCGATTTTAGTTTAGGTTGATGATTATTATTATGATTAAGTCCTGATCGGGGATTAGGCACGGTGTTGAAAAGTCCTAACCTGGAAGGTTAGGTGTGAGAAAATCCTAGCTTGGAGGGCTAGGTGTGAAAAGTCCTAACCTGGAGGGTTAGGTGTGGAAAAATCCTAGCTTGGAGGGCTAGGTTGATGAAATTCTGGCTTGGAGGATCAGGTCCTAGCTTAGAGGGCTAGGTTGGATGAAACCCTAGCTTGGAGCGCTAGGTTGGATGAAACCCTAGCTTGGAGGGCTAGGTTGGAGTCCCTGGATCGGTCTGGTGACCGATCAGGGAAGTTGGCACGGTGCTCCTTCGTGGATCGGTCTGGTGACCGATCCAGCGATGACTGATCGGTCTGGTGACCGATCAGGGAGTATGTGTTTCACTCTCTGCTCGGCTCCTGATCGGTCTAGTGACCGATCAGGGAGCCCACAAGTGAGTTGAGTTCCCCTGCTGCTCTGCTCCTGATCGGTCTGGTGACCGATCAGGGAGCATCTAGTAGGTTTTTGGGAACCTTACTGATCTGCTCCTGATCGGTCTGGTGACCTATCAGGAACACTGTTCGGATGGTTCTGGTGAACGATCAAGCATCGCGAGTTCCTCACTATGATCGATCAGGACGGAGCCTGATCGGTCTGAGCATGCCCTGATCGGTCTGGTGACCGATCAGGAGTGTTGGACTACGAAGCTAAGAAATCGCCCTGAAAAGGGGTGGATCGGACTGGTGACCGATCCACAACATGGGATCGGTCTGGTGATAGGTCCCGGAGAGTCCCGGAGAAATCGCAATTTCTGATTGAGCGTTGGGGACCGATCAGGATGGAACCTGATCGGTCTGAACCCACCCTGATCGGTCTGGTGACCGATCAGGAGGCTCTCTGATCGATCTGGTGACCGATCACTTTAATTCAAAATGCATTGTCAGACGCTCTGATCGCGTCTGAACACATCTGATTCTCTGCGCTTAATCTCTGATACTTGATTCTATGCTTAATATGCTGTGCTAATGCTCTGATTAAGTGTGCAGGTGACAGGGATGGATTCAAACACTCAAGGAGAGTCAATGGAAGCCTTTCCTTGGAGCAGGTTTGTCTATTTGCCATCTCAGGTTGCAACGGCTGGAGCTGCTGACTGGAGCTTGGCTGAGGGAAGCTCAGGGAGTCCAGGGAGAGCTCAGTGGTAGGCTGGATGTTGCAGGTGAGCAGCTGGAGGCTGCAGTGAGATGGCTGTGACCTGGGATCAGCAGAGGAGACTTAAGTGCTGGGTGGCAAACGAGCCTCAACAACTGAGTTCCCTACACACAGAATTCTTGCGACAACTTGTGCTTGCTGTGTAATCTGGTTCCATCTTGAGCAAGCAACTGTGATCTTTGAAGCAACCATCTGATACTGAGCACTTAGAAGAAGAAACAAGAGGCTTGGCGAGTCCATCAGCGAGAAGACACGAAGAAGGGAGTTCTTGTGTGAGATCTGCGCTGGGTGTAGCTCAGGAGAAGTTCTGCTTGTGTTCTTGTTATTTCAAGTGCTAAGTAAGATCTTTCTTGTGTTTCCTGTACTTTATCTTTGATTCATTTCGAAACACTGTGGAGAGGTTACTCCACCGAGAAGGAGGTTGCTTTTTATTCAGATTTTTCGGGCTTGATCTGCCGACGATCAAGGGATCGCCCACCTTAAGGGCACACCAAGGAGTAGGGGCAAGTTATCCCCGAACCTTGTAAATCCTCTTGTTAGCGTTCTTGTGTTTGCTCTTAGCTTAGAGTTTACATTTCTGCATACTCTGTTTTCTTTAGCTTCCACTGTGCTACTAACATTTGAGGTGCAGAAAATTGAAAAGAGCTAAAGCTCAAGTGTCTGACTACATTCACCCCCCCCTCTCTAGCCATCCAAGTTCCAACAAGTGGTATCAGAGCTTGGGGCTCTGTTCTAGCGGATTAACAACCGAGAGCTATCATCCATGGTGTTGAGAGAAGGCTTTAGCACCACCCGACCTCCCTTCTTCGATGGCGTAGATTTTCAATATTGGAGATCGAAGATGGAGTACTACCTAAAGATGGACATCAACATTTGGTTCGCGGTGAAGGAGGGTTTTACCCCTCCAAAGGATGATGAAGGCAAAGAACTAGAATCTTGGCGTTGGACGGCTGAACAAACCCGAAAGAGTGAAGCTGACGCGAAGGCGGTGGTGACCCTACAATGCGGCCTGAACAAAGATCAACTAATCAAGGTTAGTCCATTCACAAGTGCAAAAGATTTGTGGAACAAGCTCATAGAACTCCACGAGGGCCCCCGAGATTCAAGAATCGCCAAGAGGGATTTGTTCCTCAACCAACTCCAAAACCTCTCCATGAAGGAGAATGAAACCGTAAGTGAGCTACATAGCCGGTTCAAGGAAGTCCTCAATGGTCTTCATTCTATTGATGAAAAGGTCGAGAATCGCGACCTTGTGAGGTATGAGTTAAAAGCATTTCCAAGGAATGCTTTGTGGTCATCCATGGTGGATGCCTACAAAGTTTCCAAGGACTTATCAATTGTAAAATTAGATGATTTGTTTTGTGAGATGGAACTTCATGAAATGGCTAACAAAGGCCCCAAGGAGAAGGAGATTGCCTTAGTTGCAGGAGAAAAGAACAAGAAGAAGAAGGAGAAGAAGAAGAAGGAGAAGAAAGCCTCATCATCTTCATCTTCTTCCGAATCTGAGTCCGAGTCCGAGAAAGATGGCAGCGACTCTTCCTCCTCCGAGATGACCAATTTCGTTGGAAGGATGATGAGAAGGAGTCGACGCTTCAAGGGTAAAGGTAATCCTAGTGAAGCTAAAGTTGATAAATCTAATGTAACTTGTTATGAGTGTAGCAAGAAAGGGCACTTCAAGAGTGAATGCCCGAAGCTAAAGAAAAAGGAGGAGAAATCCAAGAAGAAGGAGGATAGATCCAAGAAGAAGGCCTTGAAGGCCACTTGGGATGAATCATCCTCAAGTTCGTCCGATGAAGAAAAGGAGGAGAAGAGTACACGGCATGTGACACTCATGGCACTTGAAGGAGAAGAAAGCAGTGATGAATCCTCCGACTCCTCAAACGCAGCTTCATCATCTTCTGATGATGAAGAGGTAATCACTCCCGAACTTGAAAAATGCTATAGAGCTATTGCATGCTTAACCAATATGTTGAAAAAGTCAAAAATTAAGGTTAAATCATTGTAATTAGAAGTTGAACAATTGAAATCCTCTAGGGATGAGGATGTAGACGATTTGCATGTGGAATTGTTAGAGGAGGAAAATAAATCATTGAAGAGTGAAGTTGAGAGACTCAAGAGTGTTCTTGAGAAGTTCTCAACAAGCTCAAAGACCTTAGACATGATCTTGAATGCCCAAAGGGCAGTCTACAATAGGGTCGGTATTGGTTACCGACTCAAAGAACCATCATTTGTGTCCTTAATGTCTAGGACTGATGTTAGACAATCTAAGACACCTAGGGCTCAAAGGAAAGTAGTCAAGGCATGGGTGCCTAAGTCTTGCTTAGTAGGTGCTTTAGGTCCCAAGGTTTGGGTACCTAAAACTTCTATTTTTCAAATTGTGTAGGTTGTGATTGAGGGGGAGCATCTATCAATTTGGTTCGTTGATAGTGGATGCTCCAAACACATGACCGGGGATAGATCATTGTTTACCACACTTCAAAGAAAAAGTAGAGGTAATGTTTCATTTGGTAACAATGGTAGTCTTAAGGTCATAGGAATAGGAGACATTCAAATATCCGAATGTCTTGGGATAAAGAATGTTCTTCTAGTCAAGGGGATGACATTTAATCTCCTAAGTATCAGTCAATTGTGTGATGCGGGTTACATAATTGATTTCCAATCAAGTCAATGTCTAGTTAGACAATATGACAATGTTGACACGGTACTAGTAGGAACAAGAGTAGATAACATTTATCAAGTTTCCTTTAAAAGTGCTACTAATGCTTTTGCTAAGTGTCTCATGTCAAAAGAAGAGGAGTCCACCCTTTGGCACCGGAGACTAGCACACGTGAACATGAAAAATATCCGGAAGTTGGCCAACAAGGGATTAGTTCGTGGCTTACCAAGCATCAAGTATGAGAAAGAAAAGATTTGTGATGCATGTCAAATGGGTAAGCAAACAAAATCTGCACATAAAGGTAAAAGCATTGTAAGTACTTCTACCGCATTGGATTTACTTCACATGGACTTGTTTGATTGTAGCACTATCATATCATTGAATGGTAGTAGATATTGCTTTGTTATCATTGATGATTTTACTAGATATAATGTACCTAAAATATAAGGATCAAACCTTAATTAGATGTTTTCATTTCTTTTTGTAGAAGAGTTGAAAATGAAAAATCATCAACAATTAAGACAATAAGAAGTGATCATGGAGGTGAATTTCAAAACTAACGATTTTTAGAGTTTTGTCAAGATAGAGGGTATAGACATGAGTTCTCCACTCCTAGAACACCACAACAAAATGGTGTTGTAGAGAGGAAGAACCGTGTTCTACAAGAGGCTGCTCGAAGCATGCTCAATGAGTACTCATTACCGAGTTACTTGTGGGCCGAAGCTGTAAACACGGCTTGCTACGTGCAAAATCGAGTTTTCATACATAGATTCTTAGGTAAGACTCCTCATGAACTTTGGTTTGGAAAACCACTTACGGTTAGACACCTTAGGGTGTTTGGTTGTAAGGTGTTTATTCTAAACACCAAGGACCATCTTGGAAAGTTCACAGCAAAGGCTGATAAAGGGATACTAGTCGGGTACTCCTTAGTTAGCAAAGCCTACCGAGTCTACAATAAGAAATCTAGATTGGTTGAAGAGTCTTCTGATGTTGTCTTTGAAGAAATTCCAAAAGCCAATGGACAACTAGAAGATGAAGTCCAATTCAAACTTAGGAGACTAAGTTTGAATGAAAGTTCAAATGTTGTTGATGGTGATGAATCCGATGACGGTGAGCCTAGACAAACCATAGATCAGCCGGATCCTGAGGCTGAGCTTGTGTCTAGTGAAATCATTCAAGAAGCACCATCAACACCTAGATAAACTAGGTTAGCCTCTAGTCATCCCCAAGACCAAATTGTTGGAGACATCCATCATGGGGTTAGGACTAGATCATTCTTTAGGAATGAGGCAAATGAAGTTGCCTCAATTTCGGAAATTGAACCTAGGAAAATTGACGAAGCTTTAAATGATCCCGATTGGATCATTGTCATACAAGATGAACTAGGTCAATTCGAAAGAAGTCAAGTGTGGGACTTAGTCCCTAGACCCAAGAAGACCACCATTATTGGAACCAAATGGGTCTTCAAAAATAAATTGAACCATAAGGGAGAAATCATAAGAAACAAGGCACGCTTAGTAGCCAAGGGCTACAGTCAAGTTGAAGGCCTTAATTATGATGAGACCTATGCTCCCATGGCACAATTAGAGTCCATCCGATTGATGCTTGCATTTGCAGCACATCGAGGTTTCAAGTTATATCAAATGGATGTCAAATCAGCCTTTCTAAATGGTTTAATAAGGGAAGAAGTCTATATCGAACAACCTCCGGGGTTTGAGAGTACCGAATTCCCAAACCACATGTTCAAGCTCAAAAAGGCACTGTATGGCCTTAAACAAGCACCCCGAGCTTGGTATGAGCGGTTGTTGACGTTCCTAATTGAAAAAGGCTTTGTTATAGGCCAAATAGACCCTACACTGTTTCTACGTAGAGATGGTGACAATATTTTTGTAGCCCAAGTGTATGTCGATGACATAATTTGTGGCTCAAACAACAAGGGTTATTTAAATGAATTTATTGGACACATGGAGAGTGAATTTGAAATGAGTCTAGTGAGAGAGTTGACTTTCTTCCTTGGACTTGGAATCAAATAAACTCGCGACGGAATCCATGTGCACCAATCAAAGTATACTCAAGAGATACTTCGAAAATTCGACATGAGTGATTCAAAAGAGGTAACCACTCCCATGGCTACAAACACAAGATTAGACAATGATGAGAGTGGTAAATCAGTTGATTTGACTCAATATCGGAGCATGATAGGTAGTCTACTATACCTCACAGCTAGTCGACCTGATATACTCTTTGCTGTTGGTATATGCGCTAGGTATCAAGTATATGCCAAGGAATCTCGTCTAATTGCTGTTAAACGAATTTTGAGATACCTTAAAGGCACAATTGGAGTTGGTCTTTGGTACCCCCGTACCGAGTCTTTTGACCTGATTGGCTATACCGATTCCGACTATGCTGGGTGCACGTTGGATCGAAAAAGCACAAGTGGGGGTTGTCAATTTTTAGGATCATCTCTAGTTAGTTGGTCAAGTCGGAAGCAACATTGTGTTGCCCTCTCCACGATCGAGACAGAATATATCGCCGGGAGAGAGTATATCGCAATTGTTGTGGATGATTCATACTCTAGAGGACTATGGATTAAGCTACAAGGGTGTGTAAGTGTTGTGTGACAACATTAGCACAATTAACCTAACAAAGAATCCGGTCCATCACTCTAGAACCAAACATATTGAAGTGTGTCATCACTTCATTAGAGATCATGTTACTAGAGGAGATGTTGTACTCTCATATGTAGAGTATAAATCAAATCTAGCGGACATTTTAACTAAACTACTCCCCGAAAATGAGTTTAGCTTCTTAAGAAGGGAGTTGGGAATGTGTCGCGCCTCATAGACATCGAAATGCATTCAAAACCCTTCAAGATCAATTCGAATTGTTGGGACACAATTGGGTAACTTGGGGACATCTCACACAAACTATAAGGTTTATAAAAATATTTTTGTTTGCTAGATATGGGGTGAGATGCTAGGATCAACTTAATTTCTCAAAATGTCAATGCATCCCTTGAGAAATTTGGTTGACGAGATAAAAATCACTTCGGTGACCAAGTATGGGGAAAACCAATGCATAACACATGTGTACTTGGCTCCATGATCATACATGGACATTCCAATCAAGGAAACTTGATTGGAGACTTGAATTTGATACAAACTTGTTTGAAATTGAGTGAATGTTTTTTGATTGAGTTTGACTCCACTTAAGTGGAGCAAAGTGTTTGTAAACCCATAAGGACCTTTGATCCTGGTTCAGGAATCAATTTTACTCAAGGGACCACTTCCAAGATCGATAACTCTCATCGGATCTTGTCAGAAATCACTTGGAAGTCTGAAACTGAAAGTTTCAGATCATATCAGGAAAATTCAGGAAGTCTGATCGGTCACCGGACCGATTAGGAGTATGTCTGATCGGTCCAAAGGACCGATCCAGCTCCTTTGCGAAAAACTATCAAAACCCACTGTGCTGGTCTGGATCGGTCCCCGGACCGATCTGACGCCCTCTGTGGTGATCGATCCACAGACCGATCAGAGGGGTCACAGAACACTTCGCGAAAAATTGACCAAACATCCTGTGTTGGTCTGGATCGGTCCCCGGACCGATCTGGCACCCTGTGGTGATCGGTTCACAGATCGATCAGGGAGCTCACGGAAAAACCTCCAAACCTACTGTTCGCTTCCTGATCGATCAGGCGATCGATCAGGAGTCTGTCTGATCGGTCACCCGACCGATCAGGACCAGGCCAGTCTGATTAGGCTGGAGCCTAATCGGTCTGGGCGCTCCCAGATCGAACGGTGATCCGTTCGATCACATTAAATTTCGGTTGGTGGACCGATCCACCAACCTATTAACTCTCTCGAAACCCCTCATTGCTGAACCCTAGCATCGAAACTCTCCTCTTGCGCGTGAGATCCCTCTCTTCCAGCGTGAGCTTTGCCTACGTTTCATCCTTCCTACGTGTGGCTTTCTACGATCATCTCCCTGCTACGCGTGCGACTGGGATTTCTCCTGCACTGCTAGGAGTTTCTCTTTTGCTGTGTTCTTGCTCGCAAAGCACCATTTGTGTGTGCTGCTCTTTGCGCAACTCAGCTGCGTGACTCCTCTCGTGAGCAAGTTTCTGAAGTCAATCAACTCTTCATGGCACCTAAGTAAGCATTGTTGTTAGTTTTCTCACAAATCAATTCATAGATTATGTATTTGGGGCTAACCATGTTTTGGTGTTTTACTGTTGTGCCGTGACCCCATGATTTTGCCGCGACCCTTCCTTGCCATGACCTTTCAATTTTACTGATTAAACCTCATCTCATTTGATCAATGCCTTATGTTCACTTGATTATTCTTCCCGTGATCAAATCTTGGGTCATTGATTAAACCATGTTCATATGATCAATTCGATCTTGCTCATTTGATTTAAACTATTTTCATGATCATCTCTTCAAATCCGTTAGAAGATCGTCCAAGGGAAAAGAACCCATGGAGAGAAGCTCAAAGGGCAAAGGTCCTTCATCATCTACACCCCCTTCAAGACCTCTACCACCTCCACATACCAGATTTCAAAATATTCATTATGCTCTAGACTTTCAATGGCACACTTTCAAACTCATGCCATGTCGAATGGTGGACCAAACCTACATTTACGAATATTGCCCTACGATACGGCAAATCATTGAACAGTATGAACTTCAATCCATTCTTTTCCTTGAGAGGTCAATCAACTTTGATTTGGTCTCTGAGTTTTATAATAACATGGTTAGTGGAGAGGGCATGGGGTGGAGGACTGATAAGTACCATTTTATTGATTATTTTAGTTGCTAAAATCCATGTTTGACTCATGTTTTACTTGCTTAATTGTGAATTTACCCTAGGTTTTAGAACTTCCTCTTATTTTGGACTTAATTGCAAATTTACACAAAATTGGATTATTTGACCACTATATTTTTGATCTATTTTTTGTAGGCATGAAAGGTTCATGGACCTAGGGCAATCTGGGTCAAACTTGAGTCGGAAGTGGATCCGGATCGAGTTATCAAGCTTCGGATTAATCTGGGTCGTCCGATTCAAAAGCGGCTAGATCTGAGCCATCCAGGACCATCTGAAGCAATCCGAGCTAGGGTTAGGGTTGATCAAGCACTCTGATCAAGATCTGAAGGTTTCATCCCAATCAGAGCTCAATCAACCATTGGATCAAGCTCGGAGGGCTCTAGATCGTCCATTCAAAGATTAGGGTGATCTGGACCATCCGTTGCAAATCTGGAGGATCCGAGCTACCACGAGGTAGATTCTGACCCCTGATCATCATCATCAAAGTTTGGGTCAGATCAGATGAAGATCAGCCGTTGGATTCATCCAAATCAATCTGGACCATCCATTCCTATGTATTTAATCAAATTCTCCACAGTCTTCTCCTTGTCGCGTCTTCTTCGCCGCAACCGAGTTCTTCAGCTAGTTCTTAGTTTTTCTTCAGTAGTTCTTCAATCCAAGGGGCGCGGCCCCTCATTTCTTGCTTAGATTGAATCCTAGGTCATTGGGAAGACTTCTCGATGAAGTTCCAGCTCGAATTCTGCCTAAGAACAGAGCTATTGTGAGGTTTCCGTAGCTTTGCCATCTGATTTCGTCAACATTGGCTGCGCACCATTTCATCCACCTGAGTAGTTCAGAGGAGTTCCCTGGAGTGCTCGGATTAATCCCAATTCATCATGGCAGCTGAGTTGAAGGAATTGGATGGGTTTTCGGATTTGAGCAGAGATGAGCTGGTTTTGAATCGCAGATGCTGTTTTCATTCGATTTGCTGAGCTTGCGGGTTTGAGGCTCACACTTGCGTGACGAACAAGGAGGATTCGAGCTAGGGAAGGATTGAGGCTTAGATTTCTTATCGTAATTTCTGTTTTAGCTGTAGTTTTCAATTCTGCCGTTGTTTTATTTCTGAATTTATTCCAGCTGCTGTAATTTTCATGTATGGATCGTTTCTTTCTCAATTCGAGGCTCATCCTTGAGTGACAGCAGGGATTCTTGAGTTGAGATGAGAGATTGAAGCTTAGTCTTAGTTAAATTCAGTTATTAACAATAGATTCCAGTTTCTGCAGTAATTCCTGTTTCTGAATTTTCGTATCAGTTGTTTAAGTTTTCATTCTGAATTGTTTTTGTTTTAATTAGTGTTTCGATTATGCCTCTTATTAATTAGATTACTTGTCTAGTGATCAATTGCTTTAAATTCAGTTAACTCCCTGTTTTCAGTTTGCGTATCAGCCATTTTCTGCCAATTCAGCTTAGTCTCTGAATTTCTTCAGCATAATTCCCATTCGATTTGTGTTTAGCTCAATTTCTGCCATTGAAGACCAATTTAGTGTGTGAACTTAGTTGATCCAAGTTTGATTTCACATGTAGTTTCAATTCTGAAATTCGTTTTGATCAGCTTGAATTAATTCTGTGTATCATTTTCAGATTGTGTATCAACCCCCAATCCTGCACTCTCCATTTTATTTCTGAAATTTCGACTTCAGCTCATCAATTTGCACTTTAATTGTTTGTTTCACATCCATTCACTTCACACCAGTTGCTGGGTTAAGTTTGAATTCAATTCGTAGCTGCATTCCTGCCCCAAGGTTCCTGAAATTCTGCAATTATTTCTGCAAATCTGCAGTCTTTGTTTGTGTCAAGTTTCTACAACGTTTCTGAATTGATAAGTTGTTTCCGCTAAATATCAGTTTCATAATCTTTGAATTATGTATCAAACTAAACCTTAACAAAATGATTGACTTTAGCTTGCGTTTCAGTCGGGTGTTCGGAAGTTTCGCATTGTATCAATTCCGACTTGTCATCAGTCTTCATTTCTGCATTCAATGTGCTCTCTGAACTCTGCAGTTTGTTTGCAATCCAATTTGCTTGAGCTGATTCGTGAGATCTCATTCATTCTCGCATGTCAGTTGGATTTTGTAGAGTTCAGTCAAATTCTGCACATCTTGTTTTGCATTGGAACAATTTTTGCACATCAATTGGGTTAATTTCTGCACATTCTATTTCTGAATTGCTCTCTTTAAATTTGTGCATTTACTATCAGCTATTGGCACATCAGTTTTTACTGCTTACAAGTTTGTATCCATCTTGGTACCAAGTCAAATCTCGGGATTGAATTTGTAGTGAACTGTTTTTAGGTTGCTTTGTATTTGGTTTGTTTTGAGTTTGATTTTGGAAGCAAGTCGTTGCATTAGTTTCAATCGAAAGTCAGCTGCTGTGTTGTTTTATTGCTTAGCATTTGTTTTACAATTTGAAGTCAGATTCATTTTCCAAAATTGATTACTTGCTTTAGTGGATTAAATGGTCTATTGGTTGAGTTAGAACTTGCTATCACTCGTTAAGTTCAATAGTTAAGTTTCCTTTCTTTTTATTGTGATTTCATTCTTGATTGCAACCCAAAACCCAGATTTTAAATTGAAACCCAAAATATCAACGACACATAAACACGAGCTAGAATCAAACAAACTCTCAACTAGTCCCTAGGAAAAATACGATCTGTGGCCCCTTTACTACGCTTTTGTTCTTGATTGCAAAAAGGATTTCCAGCATTTTTATACAAATTCTAAATTCTGATGGACCCACATCCGTGACAACTTAATCTAGTATTTCGGGACCATCAAATTTTTGGCGCCGTTACCGGGGAAGCAACTAGTTGATTTGTTTGATTTTTGCTTGTGTGCTTCTGGGCATATCATTTTGATTCTATTTTCTTGTGTTTTATCTTTTGTATACGGTTTCTGCCATTTTTCTTGGTTGTTTTGTGACAGGACTGCCAGTTCAAAATGTTCTCATCTACTTACCAGCAGCCGTGTCCACAGTTTCAGCAGAACCAACCTTTCAATCAGCCACTACAGCAATTTTAACCACAATTCCAGAATTTTCAGCACCCAAATGATCAATTTCAGTCAACAAATCAGTTTTTTCAGCCTTTCCAAAATTTTCAGCAAAATCAACCAAATTTTCAGCCACAAAATCAGAACGGGCAGCCACAATTCCAGGGTTTTGAGCAGCCAATTCAGCAATTCCAACCCCAATTTCAGCCACCCTATCAACAAAATCAATTATCTTTTCAAGGAATTCAGCAAGGGTACCAAGATAATTTGAATTTCCAACAACCATATCAATTTCCACAGCAATTTCAGCCTTGCAACCAAAATTTCCAGCAATAAAATCAGAGTTTCCAGCCCGTTCCATTTCAGTCCTCACTACCGCAATGCCCACTTCAAAACCAGAATTTTCAGGGCGGTAATTCTCAGCTAGTTCAACCATCCTTTCAGCCACAATTTCAACAATTTCAGCAAGATTTTCAACCAAGTCAAAATTTTCAGCAAGGAAATAATCAATTTCAGCCTCAACCTCAGCCATGGCAGCATGAATTTCAACCCATACAGAATTTTCAACAACCTTTTCAACATTCACAGCCACACGATCCAAATTTTCAGTTTCAAAACTAGAATTTTCAGTCCCAACCATTTCAGAGTTTCCAAAATCAAAATTTTCAGCCATCTCCACCTAATTGTGAACCAAGTTTTCAGCAGTTTAATCAGTCTATTCAACCATTTGATCAGCCCCCACAGTCTTCATTTCAGAATGCACAGCCTACTCTTGGTCTTCAGCAGCCTTATGTTACATTTCAAGACCAACAAGAGTTCCACACTAACCAAGGAGGCTTTGAGAATCCTGATTGGAGTGAGGCTCAACAACAAAGGATGATGGAGATGTTTCAACAAGTCCTACAACAATAGCAAAATTTTCAACAACAACAACAACAACAACAACAGCAAATTTTTCAACTTCAACAACAACGCCTTGCAAAATTGGTTGATCAATGGAATCAGATAAAGCCCAAAGATCAGGACAATCAGATGAATCTACAGGTGTAGGGGATTGCACTGAGCTCCAGGAATCACCCATTCCTACTGATTTAGAGGCATTGGAGGAGATTGATAGCAGGGCTTGTGATAGTTTTGAATTCAATTCTGAAACTTTACAGGATCATTCTATACTTTTATCTTGTGATGATTTAGTTGTTAATGATCCTAATTTTTCTAATTTGGTTGATACAGGAATGGTTGAGGGAACATGCATGGGAGATGATTCCATAGGTGTAGGGGATTGCACTAAGCCCCAGGGACCACCACAAGATTTAAATGATGAACCAGAAAGTGTAGGGACTTGCATGGTGGAAGCAAGAACCCAAGGATCACCTGCTCTAGTTGAGTGTCCACCAGAACTTGAACCTGAAGTGGAGCAATTACTTGACCAGGAGGAGAACACGGATACATCTACTTCTGTAGAACTTCCAGGTATTTTTCAGCATGATCAGGTAAATACTCCTCCTAATTTTTTTGAAAAATTGCATAGAGGTACCTCAAACTGATTTTATTGTTTGTGATATACTTAGGGATGCATCTCTTGTAGAATTTGATTGTGAAAAATCCCTAGAGGCACCTAGTGTAGAATTTGTTGAATTTGAAGCATGTGGTGATACATATCATGAAAATGTTGAATGTGAAAAATTTTTAGAGGTGCCTAAAATTGATGTTGATTGTTGTGATGAGTCTCTTGATATATCTTATGCTGCAAATCTGCAGCCTTTGTTTGTGTCAAGTTTCTACAACGTTTTTGAATTGATAAGTTGTTTTCGCTGAATATCAGTTTCATAATCTCTGAATTATGTATCAAACTAAACCTT
Organism: Boesenbergia rotunda; assembly: GCA_024364735.1. NCBI lineage: Eukaryota > Viridiplantae > Streptophyta > Magnoliopsida > Zingiberales > Zingiberaceae > Boesenbergia > Boesenbergia rotunda. Next base: position 216,547 of record JAGFNQ010004824.1, read on the forward strand.
AACAAAATGATTGACTTTAGCTTGCGTTTCAGTCGGGTGTTCGGAAGTTTCGCATTGTATCAATTCCGACTTGTCATCAGTCTTCATTTCTGCATTCAATGTGCTCTCTGAACTCTGTAGTTTGTTTGCAATCCAATTTGCTTGAGCTGATTCGTGAGATCTCATTCATTCTTGCATGTCAGTTGGATTTTGTAGAGTTCAGTCAAATTCTGCACATCTTGTTTTGCATTGGAACAATTTTTGCACATCAATTGGGTTAATTTCTGCACATTCTATTTCTGAATTGCTCTCTTCAAATTTGTGCATTTACTATCAGCTATTGGCACATCAGTTTTTACTGCTTACAAGTTTGTATCCATCTTGGTACCAAGTCAAATCTCGGGATTGAATTTGTAGTGAACTGTTTTTAGGTTGCTTTGTATTTGGTTTGTTTTGAGTTTGATTTTGGAAGCAAGCCGTTGCATTAGTTTCGATCGAAAGTCAGCTGCTGTGTTGTTTTATTGCTTAGCATTTGTTTTACAATTTGAAGTCAGATTCATTTTCCAAAATTGATTACTTGCTTTAGTGGATTAAATGGTCTATTGGTTGAGTTAGAACTTGCTATCACTCGTTAAGTTCAATAGTTAAGTTTCCTTTCTTTTTATTGTGATTTCATTCTTGATTGCAACCCAAAACCCAGATTTTAAATTAAAACCCAAAATATCAACGACACATAAACACGAGCTAGAATCAAACAAACTCTCAACTAGTCCCTAGGAAAAATACGATCTGTGGCCCCTTTACTACGCTTTTGTTCTTGATTGCAAAAAGAGTTTCCAGCATTTTTATACAAATTCTAAATTCTGATGGACCCACATCCGTGACAACTTAATCTAGTATTTCGGGACCATCAAGGACCCGTGTCGCCAGTGTCGACCTTGATTTTAATCAATCTGTTTTCACTGACTTTCTTGGTTGTCACCGGTCAGATAATGACTTTTCCCTCTACCCTTATCTTCTAGATCCTCTACCGGTTCCCTTTGATGGAGTCACCCCTGACTCTATCCATGAGTACTTTTTCGATCATCCCAGGTCGAGGGATCTCGGTGAGGTTACCAGTGCCTTCACTACATTTGCTGCTCTTCGCCTTTCTCCCATTGATTATGTCTTGTTTAAGATTATCACTAACTGTCTCATCCCTACTACTTCAAAGCACTTAGATGAGATTCACCCATTCCACTGCTTGATGCTCTACGGGATGCATCGGTAGTTAGACTTTGATATCGTGACATCCATCTACTTCTCCATCATCGTCCATAGTCAGATGTATGGTCAGATAGTTTACATGCTATTTGGTCATTTCATCACTGCCTGGCTGCAGTCCGTTGGTATCGATGTTTCACAGGGCCGCATTGTACCCATGGTTCGACAGGACTGCCGACTTGATCGCTGCATGTTGGCCCAGTCTGGCATTGTTGTTGGACCGCAAGGGCTGAGATGGAAGGATCGGAGACGTGTGGGGGAGTTACCGGGAGCAGCCCATGACCAGGAGCAGCCCATGACCAGGAGCAGCCCGCTGTTGCAGAGGATTACGATGAGTGGGCTCCTGACCTCCGCTGGCAGGTTGCGGAGCTAGAGCGGACGATGCAGCGTGAGTTACATATTTCCGAGCTCTGGCGACAGGAGGTCGGCTCAGAGCTTCGGTCCTTCGATCACCGACTAGTCGCTCTAGCATCCGATGTTTCTGGGATCAGCTCACTACAGGAGACGTGGTTTGAGGAGTGGTACCAGCATACGTTTCCTGGTGCTGCGACCTCTAGCAGCACTCCACCAGGGGATGTCATATATATTGATGATTCCTCAGACGATAACCCCGCGGAGGATTGAGGATGTTGCCGATTATGATTTGTGTCACGCCTTGTGTTATAGTTTTTGTGTTATATTTGCCTTGACTTGGATGTGATATGATGCATCTGACATTATGCCTGCGTATCATACTTGACTTACTATATTTTGCTCAATGTTGGCATATTTGAGTATTCATAATATTACTATCGTTATGTATGCCTTATTACGCATGATTATGCTATGCTCCATGTCCATATGATACATATGATTGCTTTGCCATGTTTTACCTTTATCATATGTGTTTCATATGTTTTTCAAAATAAATCAAATCTTATGTTGTTTTGGGATACCCCTAGGGCTGAGGGGGAGTATGATTAAACTTAACAACCTGTCTGCACCCTTTTCGGTGTTTGACAAAGGGGGAGAATGAGATTGGTTAAGTTTAGACGATTATGAGTTTAATGGTTGTAGGGGGAGGATCTTGATTCTCCTACAAGTCTGAGATTTGAGATTATTGGATTCAAATCCCTAAACTTAAAATTGGGTTGTCAAACAACAAAAAGAGGGAGATTGTTGATGCAGTCTGACCCTGATTGTTGTTTTGGTGTTGACACCGATTTTAGTTTAAGTTGATGATTATGATTAAGTCCTGATCGGGGATTAGACACGGTGTTGAAAAGTCCTAACCTGGAAGGTTAGGTGTGAGAAAATCCTAGCTTGGAGGGCTAGGTGTGAAAAGTCCTAACCTGGAGGGTTAGGTGTGGAAAAATCCTAACTTGGAGGGCTAGGTTGATGAAATCCTGGCTTAGAGGGTCAGGTCCTAGCCTGGAGGACTAGGTTGGATGAAATCCTGGCTTGGAGGGTCAGGTCCTAGCTTGGAGGGCTAGGTTGGAGTCCCTGGATCGGTCTGGTGACCGATCAGGGAAGTTGGCACGGTGCTCCTTCGTGGATTGGTCTGGTGACCGATCCAGCGATGACTGATCGGTCTGGTGACCGATCAAGGAGTATGCGTTTCACTCTCTGCTCGGCTCCTGATCGGTCTGGTGACCGATCAGGGAGCCCACAAGTGAGTTGAATTCCCCTGCTGCTCTGCTCTTGATCGGTCCGGTGACCGATCAGGGAGCATCCAGTAGGTTTTTGGGAACCTTACTGATCTACTCTTGATCGGTTAGTGACCGATCAGGAACACTATTCGGATCGTTCTGGTGAACGATCAAGTGTCGCGAGTTCCTCACTATGATTGATCAGGACGGAGCCTGATCGGTCTGAGCATGCCCTGATCGGTCTGGTGACCGATCAGGAGTGTTGGACTGCGAAGCTAAGAAATCACCCTGAAAAGGGGTGGATCGGACTAGTGACCGATCCACAACATGGGATCGGTCTAGTGATCGGTGACAGACCCAAATATACTGTCACGAATGTGGGCCTCAAATTTAGAATTTATAAATGAAAGCTGGA
>JAGFNQ010004824.1:224166-263001 GCA_024364735.1 Boesenbergia rotunda
AGCTAATACTCCACAATTTGGGATGAAGTTTTCATCTGAAGAAGAAGTTCGGGATTTTTACAATTCTTATGCACAATCAGTTGGTTTTGGCATTTCTAAATTGGGATCAAAAAAGGGAGATGATGGCAAGCAAAAGTATTTCTCATTCGGCTGCTCAAAAAATGGTAAGACTGTTCCTAAGGGGAAAAATCTCTTTTATCCTAGACCTTCAAGCAAAACAAATTGCAAAGCTAGGATTAATATTATTGTTCAGAATGATGGATTATACTCTGTTAATGGTGTTATTCTTGAACACAATCATGCATTAAGTCCAAAGAAGTCAAGACATTTTAGATGCAATAAAGTTTTAGATGCCCAAACAAAGAGGAAATTAGATTTGAATGATCAAGCAGGAATCACTTTGAGTAAGAGTTTTCACTCACTTGTTGTTGAGGCTGGTGGCTATGAAAATTTGGCTTTTGATGAGAGAACGTGTAGAAATTATATTGGTGAAGCCCGTAGATTAAGACTTGGTCACGGTAATGCAAAAGCCTTGAATGATTACTTTTGTCGTATGCAAAGTAGAAACTCTAATTTCTTTTACATGATTGACATGGATGATGATTCTCGCATACGAATATCTTTTGGGCTGATGAAAGAAGTAGGGCTGCTTATGATTATTTTTCTGATGTAGTTACATTTGATACTACATATCTTACGAATAGTTATGATATGTCGTTTGCTCCGTTTGTTGTAGTAAATCATCATGGTCAGTCTGTGTTGCTTGGTTGTGGTTTAATTTCTAAAGAAGATACCGAAACATTCATTTAGTTATTCAATTCTTGGTTGACCAGCATGAGAGGGCGTGCTCCAAGAGGTATTATTACGGACCAGTGCAAAGCCATGGAAAATGCAATTGTTGAGGTATTTCCAAACACTCATCATCGATTATGTCTTTGGCATATAATGAAAAAAATTCCAGCCAAGTTTGGTAATCACGACAACTATAAGATGATAAAGAAAGAGCTAAAGAAAATTGTTTATAATTCTTTGACAATTGAATGTTGTGATACCAATTGGCAAAAGTTGGTTGAGGATTTTAATTTGGAAAAAAATGATTGACTGAATTCTTTGTATGAAAGTCGTCATAAGTGGATGCCTATATATGTCAAAGATAAATTTTGGGCAGGGATGTCGACAAGTCAAAGAAGTGAGAGTATGAATATTTTTTTTATGATTATGTTCATTCCAAAACTATTTTGAAACAGTTTGTCGAACAATATGGCCATGCTTTGAAAAGCAAAATTGAAAAGGAACAAAATGTTGATTTTGCTTCTTTCAATTCCATGATTCCAGTAATTAGTGCAAGCCCACTTGAAAGGTTGTTTCAAAAGGTCTACACAAATAAGATTTTCAAGTTGTTTTAGGATGAAATGAGAGGTTTGATGTTTTGCAATACTTTATTTGTGAGGGAAGAAGGGAATATGTTGTTTTTTGAAGTCGTTGAAACTGTATATGGGAAGGAGGGAGCAACTTCAAAAAATATTTCTTATTGGGTACAATATTGTGAGTTAGACATCCATTTGAAGTGTTTATGTCAGCTTTTTGAGTTTCAAGGCATTTTGTGTAGAAATTTGATTTCAGTTCTTGTCAAAAGAAATGTGGCTAATGTTTCTGAAAAGTATATATTGGACCGATGACGCAAAGACATTAAACGTGATTATCAAGGAATCACTAATATTTATGATGATTGTTATTCTCAAAAAGATGAAAGAAGAAGATACAATAGCCTTCATCCTTTGATACATGAAGTGCAAAAGCTTGGGTCAAAAAATGATGAGAGGTTACTATTTTTAACTGAGATCTTGAAAGATGCAAAAGAATGACTCATGGAAATTGATGTTGATGATTCCTTGGATGGTGTTCAAGCTAGAAACACGGTTAATGGTGATTCATGGATTGAGAGCCAAAAGTTCCACTCTCCATTGAAAGTAAGGTCTCGGGGATGTCCGCCAAACAAAAGAAAACAATCCATAATTGAACAATTTGCGCAAAAGGCGGAGGCAAAGTCTCAGAAAAAAGTTTGGTTTTATACCTCAACTAATATTTTGGTTAGGTGTTATGCTATGGTTTATAAAATATAATTTTGGTTGTGTTCTTTGTCTACAGTGTTCTAGAGTTGCAAGAAGGCAAGAAGTTATCAAATTTGAATTCTAAAAATATAATGGATGATCAAAATAGTCAAAATGTAAGTTTCATGATTTTTTTTTAATCAGGATTTCTAATCTATTCATTATTACATGGATGTTCTTTCTCAACTTTGTTGTAGGTTGTCTTTGCTTCAACAGTTTCACAATGCCCATAAAGAGATATATGCATGGAAATCTGATATGCATGTGTAAGTCAAACTAACTTCTACGGATTGCCATGTTTGTGATGATGCAATGAAAAGCACTGTGGCAAATGGTGTGGCCCCATGGTTGTGAACCACAAATGTATTCACTGATTGTCCTTATGGTGCAGGATATTGAATATTTGAAGCCCTATTCTTCAAGTTTTGGAAGGGATAAAGGCTTGGCTCTTCTAGAGAAAACTGGAGTTTATCTTAACCCAAAATGTTTTACACTCGAGCATTCTCATGTATTGGAAGGGATAAATGTTGGTGCCGGAAGCACCAAGATCGAACTTGTGTTTTGATAATGGCAAAGGGTTCATAAGTTAAAATTTTATTGTGATCTAACGAAGTTACTCAAGTGTGCAGGAAAAGTCCTAGATACACTAGGCACGAAGTCCTGATTCGAGGAATTAGGCAATAAGTCCTGGCCGAGAGTTGGGCACCGAAGACCTGACCAAGGGTTGGGCAATAAGTCCTAGTCGCGGACTGGGCACGAAGACCTGATCCAGAGGATTGGGCAAAAGTCCAACCGGAGGAGCCGGTTAGCAAAAAGGTAAACTCTCCTGAGAGGAGTAGGTGAGGACGCGTTCCCCGTAGGAGGTAGCACTAGGCGTCGGTTTGACATATGGTTCCATTTCGGAAGCCCAAAGTCAGAACCAAGACAGCTCAGGCTATTAATTGTGTTTAACTTATGTATGATTTGTTTGTTATTAGTGTTTTGAAACTAACCCTGGTTGCAGGAACAAAAGTTGAAGGTTTTTGCTCCCAGGCGCCTGAATGAAGTCAGGCGCCTGTATGGTGACAGGCGCCCCAGATGAAGGTATTTCCAAACAGTCTCGAAGCAAGCCTCCACGTCAGCAAATGAGGCGCCTGTGTTGATACAGGCACCCCAGTCAGCTCAGGCGCCCCAGTCAGCTCAGGCTCCCCAGTCAGCTCAGGCGCCCCAATTGAAAGGATAAGCGCTGCCCAAATCTGCGGATATGGATTCGCGCTGAGAAGGCCACTTGTTAGGCGCCCCCATCAACACTGGCGCCCAAGCAGCTACTATATAAAGGGGTTCCCCCCTGGCTTCACAACACAATTGCTTCCAACGAATTCTTTCAAGCGCTCTGCTCCAAACACTCCGTGCTCAAGTCTCAATCACCAATGACGACCCACAGCTCCGATCTACGTATTTTGTCCAATCGTCGACATAATTTTTATTAAGTGTTGTATTTTTAAATTTTGTATTCAAGCTTAAACTTTGTAATAATTTTCCGGAATATAGAATTGCCCACCGTAAACGGTCAAGGACCGTGGGCCTTGGAGTAGGAGCCGATCTAGACTCCGAACCAAATAAAAATCAAAGTGTTTGCATTGATTTGAACTTTTCCGTTGTGTAATGGCTCTTTTTAATCCGAAAAGATTTTATCGATATTTACCCTCCCCCCTCTATCGATTCTAAATGATCCCACAAGTGGTATCAAAGCGGGTGGCTCAAATCTGGTGCAACCATCGGTTGAGCGATTTTTTGGATTTTCGTTTTAAATATTTTTTTTCGTTCATAATTTTCTCGTTCATCGAGGTTGGTGCAACACCACTCAGTTTTTTTTATTATTATTTTCTGCCGCACTACTAATCCAAGACTTAGTCTTGGGACAAGTTTTTTTTTGTAAACTTTTTCAGATAAATTCAATGGCCATGCAAGAAGGCTATAGCACCGCCAGACCACCGGTCTTCTCAGGAGAAGATTTCTCCTATTGGTAGAGTAGGATGGAGGTCCACCTGAAAACTCAGGTGGACATGTGGATTATCATCCAGTCTAGACTGGAGATACCCAAAAACGCACAAGGTGAAGTGCAAGGCTACACAAAGTGGGACGTACCACTCAAGAAGAAAATTGAGGTTGACGTAAAGGCCACACAAACATTACATTGCGGCCTGACGAAGGAAGAATTGAACCGCGTCGGACCCTTCAGCAGCGCGAAGGAATTATGGAACAAGCTGATTGAACTACACGAAAGCACATCTGATACACGAATCAACAAAAGAGATCTATTACTCAACAGACTTTACACAATAAAGATGCATGAAGGGGAGTCAGCAGCACAGCTCCACACAAGAATCCAGGAGCTAATAAATGGGCTGCACACAATAGCTTACAAGGTCAAAAACTATGACCTAATAAGGTATACTCTAAACTCGTTCCCAAGGAACACACTGTGGGCATCTATGGTGGATGACTACAAGGTTTCCAGGAACCTGTCCGAAATTAAATTAGACGAACTATTTTCCACATTAGAATTACACTAGCAAACTAATGCTACTTTGGTCGAGAAGAGTATTACTTTTATTGCAGGAAAACTCCAGGAAGATCTCAGAAGAAGAAGCTACAACCAGTACCCGAGTCCGACTCAGATTCGGAGTCTGACGACGATGAAGGAGATCATCCAAAATTGGTCTGGTTAGCTCACGACTACTACAAGGAGCTCAAAAATCAAACGAACAAGAAGAAGATAAATCTGAAGAAGGAAGATCCATCTGAACCCTCGACGAGCCAGAAGAACAAAGGTAATATAACATGCTACTAGTGCAATAAGAAGGGACATTTCAGATCAGAGTGCCCCAACCTAAAGGAGAACAAAAAGGCTTGAAAGAAGAAGGCTTTTCAAGCCACCTGGGACGAATTGTCCTCGGAAGAAGAAGAAGCTCTGCACTCGAACCTCCTTGTTTTGACTGCCTCGGAAGACATCGACTCCGGAACAGAATCAGAACCAGATGAAGATGTAAGCACCGGAAAGCTTTCGATCTTGAAGGACGGACAAATTACGGTAAGAGGTTATCCTGAATCCAAACTTTACGATTTAATTTCTTACTTGTCACGTAAGTTGGTGAAAGCCAACATCCGGGTTGAAACTTTCCGACAGGAAGTAAAACTCCTGAAAGAGAAAGTCAACTCGAGTTCCTTAACCGAGTTAGTTCAAGAAGTAAACTCAACTCAAGTTCAAAAGCTTGAGGAAGAGAATTCATCCTTGAAAACTCAAGTAAAGGAACTCAGAGTTGCTATAGAATGATTCACTTCGGGTTCCAAGAATCTTGACATGATTCTTGGAATGCAGAAGTCAGTTCTAAATCGATCCGGACTAGGCTATCGAACCAAATCGCGACAACGGTCTTACTATTCCGTATTGAACCAACCTAGAACCCGAGTCCAAGCATGGGTCCCAAAGCTATGTTTGAATAAACAAGCTGGACCAAATCAATATTGGATCCCCAAGGATAAGATTCACATCTTCCCTAACCCTTATCGAGGCTTCAGTCCGGGGGAGCTAATATAAAAACCATTTTCATAATTAGATGATTTTTTAATTGCTTGTTCCTTGTTTATTTTATTTCTGCAATTTTATTGTGATTAGACTTAGGAATGGTTAGTTAAAGACAAAAGATTTACTTGAAACTTGAACAATATAGTATTAGGTGGAGGTGAGATGATAGTATGTTAGGGAAGCCCTTCTAATAAGGTCAAGTGGGGTAAGGTGTACCCTACTTGGTCTGTTTAGTCTGGTGAAACTAGCCGAAGCTAACGATCCAAAACCTAAGCATGTTAGACCAAAATTTTTTAAGAAGTAATTTGAAAATGAACTTTCGGTAAAAGGCTTTGTCAAGGAAAGGGTTGTTGCTCCAATAAGGCTACGGCCAAAGAAGACCTCTGTGCCTTGCTAAGACCTGGAAGTCAATTATTGAAACTCACTTTTAAATCACTATTTGATAAAATTGAATCTAACACAAGTTTTGATTAAATCTTAGACTTAACATTAATTCAACCTTTTTTTTCAAAAATTAATTTAACATCTTTCAAAAATTAATTCAACATTTTTCAAAAATTAATTCAACATTTTTTTCAAAATTAATTCAACTCATATTGAAAACATGTCTCACAAGAACCCATAAGGTCAACATGCTTGATAACCCTAGATATGGGTGAGACAGACTTGGTTGTGAAATTCAATTCAATCTATCCCTACCTCTACATAAATGGATCCAAATCAAAACATACTTTATGTGTAGGAACATAAAGATTTGGACCAGTGGATGTTGGATAGTGGATGCTCCAAACACATGACTGAGGATAAATTGAAGTTCACTAAAATCAAGTTTAAAAACCAAGGCTCAGTGGCATTTGGCAACAATGTCACACTTAAAGTAATTGGATCAGGTAACATTGAACTTAATTCTGATTTTATTATTAGAAAGGTATTGTTGGTTGAAAATTTAAATTTAATTTGCTTAGCATTAGCCAACTATGTGATACTGGTTACATTATCACCTTCACCAACTTTGACTGCCTGATTAGGAATCTACAAGACTCAGAGGTAACACTTAAGGGTAGTAGGAAAAATAATGTTTACACAATCAATCTACCCTCAATACCTAAATGCCTTTTAACTCAATTAGAAGAAACCAATCTTTGGCATAGAAGACTAGGCCACACCCATACCAAATTAATTTCAAAAATAACTCAACTTGGATTGATTAAAGGTGTACCTAAAATTAAGAACTTTGATAATACAATTTGTAATTCATGTCAACAAGGCAAACAAACTAAGTGAACTCATAAACCAACTCAGTCAGACTTGACCCAAGCCACACTTGAGCTCCTACACATTGACCTATTTGATTCACATGGAGCCAAGTCAGTAAGCGGGAATCGGTACTACTTAGTAATCATTGACGATTACTCTAGGTTTACCTGGGTTAGGTTCTTAAAAACTAAAGATGAAACATTTAACTCATTTGATAATTTGTACAAAATGATAGAAAATCAAAATGACACAAAAATTAAAAGACTTAAGAGTGATCATGGGGGAGAATTTGAAAATAAAAAATTTGAGAAATTTTATAAAATTAATGGGTACGTCCATGAGTTTTCATGTCCTAGAACTCCCCAACAGAATGGAATAGTTGAGAGAAAGAATAGAACCCTTTAGGAAGCCGCTAGGACCATGCTCAACGAGTATAACCTGACTAATCAATTTTGGGTAGAAGTGGTAAATACAGCCTGTTATATTCAAAATAGGGTCTTAACTAATAATGTTAAATACCAAATTTTATGGGGTTGAAAAGGTGAATTTTGAAAGTTAGGGGCCTAGTTGTAATTTTCCAAATCTGTTGGGTTTATTTGCAAAATTCCAAAACAAATATAAAAGCCCTAAAAACCTCCTCCCAAATCAGTTCCATGCCTGATTCCCCCTTTGCCCTAGCCGACGCTCATAGCCGCAGCCGCATGCGAACGGTTCCGCCTCAGCGACGTCGACACTCCATCGCGCCATCGCCGACGCTGACACTTCATCTTCTTTTTTTCTCTTCCTCTCGGGATTTAGAAGTCGCCGGTTCTCCTTCTTCCACGCGCCGCAAGCCCTAGCAGACTTCCTTTTTCTTTATCCTCTGTTGTCCAGCGAGCGAAGTCGACGATTTCCTCTGCCTTCTTCCTTTCTTCGGCGACTATTTTGGAGCAAGGGATTCCAGGATTGGCTGTGCCGAATCTGAGCAAGGAGCAGGGTGATCCTCCCGTTCCTATGCGCCGAGCAAAGGTAAGGAAGGTTGGTTTTAGGTTTCCTTTGAGTTGTTGATTGGTAGTATGGTTTAGAATGATTTTAGTTTGGAGTTTTGGTTCACTACTGTTGGCGCTCCTTCAGGTATGTGTTGTAGTGGTTTTGTTAGGATCTGATGTTTATTGCTATAGATTGGTTTTGAAAGCTAAATTCTGTTGAGGAAGATGGGTTGTTGTTATCTTGATTTATGGATTGAATTGGTGATGGTTCTGATTAGTTGTTCTTGAAAATAGAAGAGTTGTTTCTAGGTTATGGTTTCTACCGTGAGCCCTTACTAGGATTGGATCGATTTCTGTGTTTAATTCTGTTGTGGGAGGTAGGTTTGGGTTATGATTTAGTTGTTAATTTGTGGATGGGTTTATTGTCATGTTCTTCTTGAACAAGGCTAAGCTTGAGGGAAGTTGTTGTGAACTGTAGATTATAGAGTTTATTTGATTTGGATATAATATTGGATGAATTAGGTTAAGAAGGGAACCGTTGTTAATTGTGAGTTATTTAAATAGATGTTGTAATTAGGATTTGTTCTAATGGTGTTTAGTATTTTGATTAGCTAATTTGTTAATTTTATAATTAGTTAAACCTTATCATATATACATGACCTTGACTTTGGATTCGTTTGGTTGATCGTGGAAGGTTCTCTTCGTTCGCGAACTTCTACAATAAAGGCGGGTACTTCTCCTTTGTACTCGAGTAGTTTCTTTTACCTTAAAGCATGACTATTTTATGTCAAATAGGTTGTTTGACCTTATTCCTTGTTGTTTATTATTTTAACATCGCCGTTGATACTTATTCTTTGTTGATCTTTGAGTATTCAAAATTTGTATTCGTACAGTCCCCTGTTGGTTTTCTGTTCTGTAAAGTGCTGCTTGTACGCGAGCACTCAGAAGTCTATTAAACACAATTAGGTTTATTTGGCATTAGAAATATCCTACCTAGTAGTGTAGGTGCATAATCGTTGGTTTTCGATTTCTGGTTGGTTGTATCGATGCATCGTTGATATTTATTGGATTTTGTTGCATCACTGTTTTTCGATTGTTCGTGTATCTTATAGCATGCATCATACTTGCACGTTGCATACTAATGACTGTTGGGCTTCCATATGGTTAAGTCGTCGTTAGTCATTTAGTTGCTCGGTTCACTCAACCACTTGTTGTCATGGTAGTTGCTAGAGTGCGAGCAACTGTCCTGTTATGCTACACATGTTGCAGTTGTAGGCAAGCAGTGACACCCTCACCGTTGTTTTTCGAGGGATACTGTAGCTGTTGATAGCTCCCCCTATGTATCGGGGTTTGGAGTGTTGGCTCCCCAGCATCCTGTCCACTCAACCACACCTTTTTGTGGTATTTGTTGGAGTGCGTACAGTTGTCACAACCCTACCCACTCGGTCGCACAGATTAGATGTGTTGGCGGCTTGACTGGCGTCAGGGGTGACACATGTCATTGCATCATGTGCATACGTATTTCATTTATGCATTTTCTTGTGATTGTTGCATTTATATGAGCTATGGTTGTTGCACTTGATTGACATGCATGTATATCTTGGTTTTATTGTTGTTACGTTGTTTTATACCTGCTTAGTTGTTATTCGATTTTATAACATGTTGTTCTATATATGTTATGCATGTTTAGGTATTCATATATTCCATATGGACTGTACCTTGTTGGTTCTCTACTTAGTATATCTTTTGTTATGTCATGCTTATTGTCTACTCATATACCCTCAGAGTCCGCCCCGACTCACCACCCCTGCTTTCTCTTTTTGTTTCAGATAGTGAGTAGTTGCATTTTCTTGGAGCCAGGAGAGGATCCAGTCGCCAGTCCCTCAGTTCCACCGTGTCGGTTTGGTTTGGTTTGATTTAGTGTCTATTTTATTTCCGCAGTTATTTTTATTTGTCAAGTATCGGTTTGGTTTTGTCGTTATTACTGGTATGTAGACTTTCTTTATGTTAATGATGGTTGAGCCATCCATTTATTTTGTTTCGATATAAACTGCGTGGATGTGTCTTTTATTTATTATTGTGATGCCAGCCGCTTGTGGCTGAGCTATATTAGTGGTGTGATATGTATTTATGTCCCAACTTGTCCGCCGTACAGGGGAGATGCTGCCCGATTTTCGAGTAAGCATGCTCCTCTGGGGTCGTGACAAATAAAAGACACAACAAGACACCCTATGAAATCTATTATCACAGATTACCTAATCTACATTACTTAAGGGTTTTTGGGTGCAAAGTCCATATTTTGAACACTAAGGACTACCTAGGTAAATTTCAATCAAAATCAACCCCAGGGACCTTTTTAGGATATTCAACAACTAGTAGAGCCTATAGGGTTTACAATAGACAAACTCACAAAATTGAAGAAACTACCAACTTAATCTTTGACGAAGAAATTGAAACAAAGTCTAATCAAAACCTAAACAATTCAAAGCTGGATCAAGAAGATACTGAACCATTAATTGAACCATTAAATAAACTATCAATTGAACTAACTACTGAGTTATCAACTGAACCAATAACTGAACCAACCCAAGTAGTTGAACCAACTGTTGAATCAAACCTTCCAGCTGGACCTGAGGCTGAACCTAGTTCTAGAAGAACAAAGAAACTCAGACTCAATCATCCATCTGATCAAATCTTGGGCGATCCAACCTTAGGAGTCAGAACAAGGTCTTCTCACAGAAATCTAAGTCAGATTGCTCTAATTTCAAAAATAGAACCTAAGACTATAGAAGAAGCCCTACCTGACCCAGATTGGATTATAGCAATGCAAGAAGAACTAGCCCAATTTGAGAGAAACCAAGTCTGGGACTTAGTACCTAAACCTGAGGGTAAGTCAGTTATAGATACTAAGTGGGTATTTAGAAACAAACTAAATGACCAAGGGGAGATTGTGAGAAACAAAGCCTGCTTAGTAGCTAAAGGGTTTAGTCAAGTCGAAGGGCTGGATTATGATGAAACTTATGCCGCCGTAGCCAGACTTGAATCAATTAGGATGTTACTAGCCTTTGTAGCCCATAGAGGTTTTAAACTATACCAAATGGATGTCAAGTCTGTCTTTCTTAATGGGTTCATAAAAGAGGAAGTATACGTAGGACAGCCCCTAGGATTTGAGGACTTAGACAAACCTGAATATGTGTTCAAACTTTGGAAAGACCTTTATGGGTTAAAACAAGCACCTAGGGCCTGGTACGAAAGACTATCAACTTATTTAATTTCTAAGGAATTTAACCAAGGCCAAATTGACTCTACATTATTTGTTAAGACCTTACAAAAAGACATATTCATAGATCAAATATACGTAGATGATATAATATTTGGGTCAACTAATTCTAACTTTTTGAAAGAATTTGTCAAAATTATGGAGAGTGAATTTGAAATGAGTTTGGTAGGTGAGCTAAACTTTTTCTTAGGTCTCCAAATAAAACAAACCAAGGATGGTAATTATGTTCATCAATCTAAATATGCAAAAAAATTAATTAAGAAATTTAAAATAAAAAACTCTAAAAGTTTAAGTACTCCTATGGCCACAAATGTCAAAATAGATAATGATCCTGAAGGTAAACCAGTTGACCTAAAGCTATATAGAAGTATGATTGGTAGCTTATTGTACTTAACTGCTAGTAGACCTGACATTTTGTTCGCTATAGGAATGTGCACTAGATACCAAACCTGTGCTAAGGAATCTCATCTAGTAGCACTAAAAAGAATCCTAAGGTACATCAAGGGTACTCTAAATGTAGGTATTTGGTATCCTAGGACTTCCAATTTTGAATTACCGGGATACTCTGACTCTGACTATGCCGGTTGCAAATTAGATAGAAAGAGTAGAAGTGGGAGTTGTCAATTATTAGGACACAGTCTAGTCAGCTGGTGCAGTAAAAAGCAACACTCCGTAGCCTTATCCACAACTGAAGCAGAATATGTTGCCCTAGGAGAGTGTGTAGCACAACTTTTATGGATGATGCACATTCTTAAGGATTTCCAGCTAGACTATACCCAAACCAAAGTGTTTATTGACAACATAAGCTCAATAAATCTGACTAAGAATCCAATTCATCACTCCCGAACCAAACACATTGAAGTAAAACATCATTTTGTTAGGGATCATGTAGCCAGGGTGAAATTGTACTTATGCATGTGGACTCAAAATCTAATTTAGCTGACATCTTTACTAAACCCTTACCTGAATCTGAGTTTAGCTTATTAAGAAGACAGTTAGGGTTGTGCTTAGTAGAATAGAACTGTTCTAACTTCTTTTTCAAAATATTTTGTATCTTTCAAATTTTTTTAAAAATTAGTATTTCATATTTCTTTGAAAAATCTATTTATTATGTCTTGAAATTTAAAATTTTTTCCAACGTAGATTTTTCAAAACTTATCCCCTTTAAAACTAGGGTTTTCTACGCAAATGGACTTAGCCTAGGCTTTAACCCTAGAATTGCATGCACCTATAGATCTAGAAGCCAGCATCTCACAAGCACATTAGGACACTTTGATTGATAACCTAGACTGGATTGAGATGCTTAGGTCTATGCCTTGACTCAAGATGCTTTAAGTCAGTGCATTTAGAGTAGTTGGGGCGATAAATACAATTGAACAACAATCAAGTTAAGTGTTCAAGCTTAGAAAATCTAACTTGATCCGATCACTTAACTTAACTAACCCCAGTGAAAATTGTTGTTATATAACAGTTAGTAAGTAGCTAACTGGGTTAGACAGGACCCACACAAGTTTGGTTTAATTGGTTTGATTGTCATTGCTTGGGTTCACTAAGAGTTGGTTCAATACGTATTTAAAATTTTAACTGGCTCTGATTCGAAATTGATTTGCAATTGATTTTCTATCAATTTTTTTTATATATGGCAAAGGGGGAAGAGAAAAGAGAGTAGTAAAATTATTAATTTTTTTCAAAAAGTAAAGTTAAAATTTAATTTTCAAAATTAAAATTTCAAGCGCTGCATTAAATTTTCAAGTTAAATTTCACAAAATTGTAAAATATTTTTCAAAGTGCACAATTGTTTTTCTAAGTAAAATATTTTTCAAAGCAAATTTTTGTAAGTGCACAAAATTTTCTTTAAGTAAAAATCTCTTCTGAAAATCTTTTCTAAGTGCTAAGCTGAAATTTTTTTTGAAAATCTTTTCTAAGTGAAAAGTTGTTTTAAGTGAAATTTTTCTAAGTGAAATTTTGTACAAAATTTGTTTTAAGTGAAAATTTTCTAAGTAAAATTTTGTACAAAATTTGGGTTAAGTGAAAATTTTTCTAAATAAAATTTTTTTGTTAAGTGCAAAATCTTTTTAAGTAGAAAATGTTTCTAAGTGCAAATGATTTTGCAAAAAGATTTTTCAAGTGCAAAAATTTTTTAAAGTACACAAAATTTATTCTAAGTGAAAAACTTTTTTCTAAAGTACAAATGTTTTCTAAGTGCACAAAATTTTCTAAGTCAAATTTTTCTAAGTGCACAAAATTTTTGTTAAGTAATGTTTTTTCAAAATTTATTCTAAGTGAAAAACTTTTTTAAAGCAAAATTTGTCTAAGTGCAAAAGTTTTGGCAAAAAGTTTTATAATGGAAAATCTTTGTAAGTATGCAAATGCTTTGTTTTGCAAAACACTTAGACTCTTTTGATAAACTGCATATCATTAAAAGCTTCAGGGGAAGAATTTCTATTTCAGGGGGAGCTTAGTGATTATTTTTTAAAAAAGTGATTTTATTATAAACATGTGTGTTATATATGCTTTAATGGTTTATACTTAACTTTTTGAACCTGGTTGTCATAAATCAAAAAGGGGGAGATTGTTGGTGCCGGAAGCACCAAGATCGAACTTGTGTTTTGATAATGGCAAAGGGTTCATAAGTTAAGGTTTTATTGTGATCTAAATAAGTTACTCAAGTGTGTGCAGGAAAAGTCCTAGGTACACTAGGCACGAAGTCCTAATTCGAAGAATTGGGCAATAAGTCTTGGCCGAGGGCTGGGCACCGAAGACCTGACCGAGGGTTGGGCAATAAGTCCTGGTCGCGGACTGGGCACGAAAACTTGATCCGGAGGATTGGGCAAAAGTCCAACCGGAGGAGCCGGTTGGCAAAAAGATAAACTCTCCTGAGAGGAGTAGGTGAGGATGCGTTCCCCGTAGGAGGGAACACTAAGCGTCGGTTCGACCTAGGGTTCCATTTCGGAAGCTCAAAGTCAGAACCAAGACAGCTCAGCTGTTAATTGTGCTTAACTTATATATGATTTGTTTGTTATTTGTGTTTTGGAACTAACCCTGGTTGCAGGAACAAAGGTTGAAGGTTTTTGCTCCCAGGCGCTGGAATGAAGTTAGGCTCTTGTTTATACAAGCGCCTGTATGGTGACAGGCGCCCCAGATGAAGGTATTTCCAAGCAGTCTCGAAGAAAACCTCCACGTCAGCAAATGAGGTGCTTGTGTTGATATAGGCATCCTAGTCAGCTCAGGCGCCCCAGTTGAAGGGATAAGCACTGGCCAAGTCTGCGGATATGGATTCGCGCAGAGAAGGCCACGTGTCAGGCGCCCCCTTCAACGCAGGCGCCCAAGCAGCTACTATATAAAGGGGTTCACCCCCTTGCTTCACAACACAACTGCTTCCAACGAATTCTTTCAAGCGCTCTTCTCTAAACGCTCCTTGCTCAAGTCTCAAGCGCCAACGACGACCCACAGCTCCGATCTATGTATCTTCTCCGGTTGTCGGTATAAGTTTTATTAAGTGTTGTATTTTTTAAATTATGTATTCAAGCTTAAATTTTGTAATAATTTTCTGGAATATAGAATTGCCCATCGTAAATGGTCAAGGATCATGGGCCTTGGAGTAGGAGCCGATCTAGACTCCGAACCAAGTAAAAAATCAAAGTGTTTGCATTGATTTGAACTTTTCCGCTGCGTAATTATTCTTTTTAATACGAAAAGATTTTATCGATATTCAACTCCTCCCCCCCCCTCTATCGATCCTAAACGATCCCATAATAAAGGCTTGGTTCTTCACGTTTTGGACAGGCGAAGTGGATATCCTGTTCTATAGGTGTTTTGGACAGGCGAAGTTATGTTTTGGACAGGCTTGGTTCTTCATGTATTTGCCACAATTGTGTGTTTGCATTATTTGCTCTTCTGAGGAAAAGGCTTGCCTCTTCTGGACATTATTTGTAGAGACATTATTTGCATAATTTTGATCACCATTTCCTTGCCATACAGCACTGCCACAAATGTGGAAATTGAGTTGCCTATGGCTTCAGATGCCACCAATCTAGTGGAAAGTAAAATGATGCATTGATCTGGAAAGTAAAATCTAGAGGTGTGTGTTTGATTGCACATGTTAAGTTATCAAACATAACTCTGGTGTGCAACTCTCAAATTTTCTTTCATCAATAAATGCTAGACTGCTATACAGAAGCCTGAAAATACACAAATCATAAGTTTACAAATGTAATGAAATCATTAGATGAAACCCCTAGTTAATTCTTCCGAATTGCCCAAAATTTTAAGTGGACATAGAATCAGAATTGAATGCCAGTGATGGCTAGCTATCAGATTTCATGAATGGCATCATCTCTAGTGCATAAATATCATCTGATTGCTCTCATTCCCGCCAGTTCACATAGCTTCTCATAAACAATGAATGTGATTGCGGTCTGCGGTCCTAATCGTGCAAAAGTTGCAAACCCCCTGAAAGAGAAGATAACTACATGAACTCGGTTTATTTTGATAGCAGAAGCAGATACAACACAAGATGCATCTTCTCGAGATTAAGAGATACACATAAGCATGCAAAAAAGAAAAAAAAGGAAGTCGATAAAGGTCTAATCAAATACAAGGTGGAAAAGAAAATTCTAAACTTCAACTACACGAGCACGAAATCCCAGATTTCTTGCTTATGCCTTCCAACTCCACGAAAGGCAGACTTATGTGCATGTGCAGTCGACTAATTACTGATCTTCCACTTGGTCTTTAGTTCTCAAATAGTTTCAAATTTTAGCGACTAGCAGCCATAATAAGCAATGGATAGATTCATAACGTTTACAACACTATGAATTGCAGTTATAAATAGATAAAGACATAGCAATGTCGTCTTAGAAACTTAACATTTGCATAAATACTAAATTAGCAAGTTATCAAACACACACCTATAGGTGTCGGGTTTGATTGCACATGGCAGCTAAATATAAGGAAAGAAAATTGATGAATTGTATGTTTGAAACATTCATCCTGATGCCAAGTGGAAGACACAAGCAACAACATCTGGAGCACAGATTCATTAATCCATCGTTATTTCTTGTTCTGACTAGTGTCACATAGGCAACAACATCACGTGGATGGGGTACAATACTAGATTCATTAAAAATCAACACTATTAAAAATCTGGAGCATAGATTCATTAACTACTTTAAACAAGAAAAAAATAGCAACACAAGATTCTTGTTCCATATAGTGACTCATTTAAAGCTGGAGAGAAGAAAAACATCTTAAGACTCTTTAGTTTACAATTGTCATGGAAGAAACACTATTAAAAATCAAGAACAACATCTTTCATAACTTCAACATTTAGTTTTCTATTTTTACATATAGCAAATTACATCAACCAACTCAAAATCATCACAATTCAAGTAAATACAACTACAAAGATAGCAATTCTAACTTCCTATTTAGTGAACGAATTTCAACACCCAACTTCATGGTATCAGCATTGTTATTAACGTCACTCAATAGATCATTGCACACAACTGCATCCTTGTAACCATTAGATGCCTTCAATTTACTAATCTCCAATTCTAATTTTTTGTTCTCCCTCTTCAAATTATTAATAATTTCCTTCGTTCTCTCTGACAATTCTGGGTTGTGCCATAAGAAGAAGTCGCATCCATTTTCCTGAATTTGAAATGAACTTAATGAAAAGCCAATAATTAAAAAAATTCACAATATTTGTTGTTATGTATGTTATTGTATCGAAAACTTATTCTAAATTTTTGACAGGAAAAAAATCACCTTCCTGGATTGGTTTCTTTCCATGATGTCCATAGATTAGCTCTTAACTCACAATGACATAATATATGGGGAGCATCATATTGCTCGTCATTCATGCGCCTTCGAGTGAATGATGATGATGAGCTACCTGCCATGAATTATCTTTCCTTTTTTCCTATAATATTTTTTCCTACATTTCGCTGAGAGTATCATTATCGTGAAAATATAAACAACAATACCACACTTTAGGTAAAGCAAAATGAAAGCTAAAACAGAATGAATGCTAAAACAGAATGAAAGCATGATAAAAATCAAGACTTGAGGTTTTGCATATGTTCTAAGCTAAACAGGAATAAAAGCCACACTTTAGGTAATCTGTCAGGGTCGTTTGCATATGAAGTTATAATCATTAGATATGTGAAGAGCATAAGGCAATCTAAAAGCCAATACTAGGTTTTCTTACATCCACAGCCGCATTTTTCCAAACTTTCTGAGGAAAACAGTGAAACAAGTAAACACTAAGAACTACAAAAATAGTGAACCAACACTAGGTGCAATTGGAAAACACTAAGAATACAAAAATCCACAAAAAAAAATTTATCAAGAATTATTAATTCCAACCAAAAGATCCTCATATGGAGAAATAAAGACTGCTCCAACTCCATGCCCCACTATGTTTGATGGCCCAAAAGTACATAACTAAGTCTCAACTTGCAAAGGAATAAATGAACACGTAAATGAAAGTTTTTCTTCCCTACTGAGCTACTACAGCTTATAGATTTCAGTTGCACTTGAGACACCGTACAGAAGGAAGGCAAATCTCCAATATGAATCGATGGGAGTCTTCCGGCAAGTCTGGAGCTAGGTTTTTCCCTGAAAGAGGGACTCGAATAGGAATAGAGAATAGAAGCTGACAGAAAGCATAAATTCCCAAGTTGAAGAGAATAGAACTAAAACTGAATGATCAAAGCTTAAATATCAACATAGTAATAATTAAAATTGTAGTTCAATGGAATTGTAAAATTCTTTGATGTTGCAGGAAATCCACAGTCCGTAGTTTTGACTGCCTTAGGCATGAATTCATTTTTTTTAAAAAAAAAGAAGAGAATAGTTGCGAGGATGTAGGAGAGGAGTCTTACAGGCGTGGAGCTCGCGGCCTCTTTCGGCGGAGGAGAGGAGCTCGCGTGGAGGCCGACTCGGATGTGGCTGTGGAGCTCGCGGCCTTTTCCAGTCGCGAGGAGTCCTTTTCCAGGCACATGATCGGAGCTCACGAGGAGGTTGGTGTTGGTGCTTGGATGGCTAGAGAGGGGGGGGTGAATGTAGCCAGACACAAAAGCTTAGCTCTTTTAAAACTTCTGCACTTAACTGTTAGCAGCGGAAGCAAGGCAAACAGAAAAACAACAGAGATGAAGAAAACAAAGAACACCAAAACCCTAACGCGAGGATGTACAAGGTTGGGGATAACTTGCCCCTACTCCTTAGCGTGCCCGTAAGGTGGGTGATCCCTTGATCGTCGGCAGATCAAGCCCCAGAAAATCCGGATATCAAATCCTCCTTCTCGGTGGAGAAACCTCTCCATACAATGTCTCAATAGAGTATATGGAATGAAAGCACAGAGACACAAAGAAAGATCTTACAGATCGCTAACAAAGCACAAGGATAAGAATCAGAGAACAGATCACCGAGCACAGCACAACACCACCAACACAAGAGCTCCCAGCTCTTTGTATGCTTGCTGATCCACTCGCAACTTCCTCCACAAACTCAAGGTTACTGCTTTGCAAGAGATCGCTTCAAAATGTTGAATGAATGCTCAAGAGTTGTCTCAAACTTCAGAGTGATGCGCAAGAGATCAAGTAGCAGCTTGTGGCTCACAGAGATGTTTTTTAGCTCCTTCTCCACTTCGCAGGTTAACCTGCTTACCATCACCTGGTCACCAGCCGCTCTGCAGCTCACCAGCTGCTCACCTGCAACGACCCAGCTACCCCTGACCTCCTCTGGACTCACTGAACCCTCTCCAGTCGAGCCCCAGGTCATCAGCTTCTCAGTCGTTGCAGCTCGCGCCAGAAGACGTTATTTCCTACAGACGGGAAACAGCCAAACCTGCTGTAGCAAAAGCCTCCATTTGACTCCCCTTGGATGATCCCTGAGTTATCTACACACTTAGCAGATGATTAGCACACCAAATCAACAGAAGATCAAGTATCAGAAGAATCAGAACAGATATTAGTAGTGTATCAGCAGAAATCAGAACTTTGACAGCGTTTTTGAATTAAAGTTGTCAGCTACTGATCGGTCACCGGACCGATCAGAGTGACTCCTGATCAGTCACCAGACCGATCAGGATGGGTCCAGACCGATCAGGCTCCAGCCTGATCGGTCCCCAGTGAGAAATCAGAAATCGCGACTTCTTCGTGATCGATCACCAGACCGATCCCAAGTCGTGGATCGGTCACCAGACCGATCCACCCCTTTGCAGAGTGATTTTCCAGCATCGTAGCCCAAACCCACTGATCGGTCACCAGATCGATCAGGATGTGGCCTGATCGGTCACCAGACCGATCAGGATGTGGCCTGATCGGTCTGGGGACTGATCAGAGCACCTCCTGACCGATCAGTCTCCAACCTGATCGATTATAGTGAGAAGCTCGCGACAATTGATCATGCACCAGAACGATCTGAATAGTCTCCCTGATCGATCACCAGACCGATCAGGAGACGATCAGTAGCCTAACAAAGTCACTGTATGCTCCCTGATCAGTCACCAGACCGATCAGACATCACTGGATCGGTCACCAGACCGATCCACGAAGGAACTCCGTGCCAACCTCCCTGATCAGTCACCAGACCGATCCAGGCAAGGTCAAGTCCACTCTATGTCAAGAGAACGGGCTCTCAACCTTCTCTGACTCGTGCTCAATCCCCCGGACCAAGACTCCATGCCCAGTTTCACTCACCGGGACTTCAACCTAGCTTCCCAAGCTAGGACCTGGCTTCACTCACCAGGATTTCATCCAACCTAGCTTCCCAAGCTAGGACCTGGCTTCCCAAGCCTGGATTTCATCCAACCTAGCTTCTCAAGCTAGGACCTGGCTTCCCAAGCCGGGATTTCATCCAACCTAGCTTCTCAAGCTAGGACCTGTCTTCCCAAGTCAGGGTTTCATCCAACCTAGCTTCCCAAGCTAGGACCTGGCTTCCAAAGCCAGGGTTTCATCTAACCTAGCTTCTCAAGCTAGGACCTGACTTCCCAAGCCAGGATTTCCACCTAGTCCCACTAGGTATGCCTAGTCCCACTAGGTCTTTTCCACTCCACCTAGTCCCACAAGGTGTGACTAGTCCCCGATCAGGACTTAATTCCAATCATCTCATTATCCTAAACTAAAATCGGTGTCAACACCGAAACAACAATCAGGGTCAGATTGCATCAACAGTTGGGACGCAGAGGAGGAGGTGACACGATCGGAGCTCGCGAGGAGGTGGCGACGCAGAGGAGAGCTCGCGAGGAAGATGGCGACACAGAGGAAGATGGGGTTTCCTTTTGGCGTGGGATCAGAGCTCGCGAGGAGGAAGATGCGACACAGAGGAGCGCTCGCGAGGGGAGGTTTCCTTTGGCGGAGGATGGCAGTTCACGTGTTTAGGGTTTTTTCGAAGTGGGTCGCGACAGCTGGGCTTGCTGAGGTGGTCGCTGACATGAGCTGCCAGCTCCTGCACTCTGCGTTTCGTTGAGTGGTTTTCACTCTCCCTATCACAACTCTTACTATTTTACTTTATGTTGTTCATACTTTGTTTATATTGTTTAAACTAATTTATTTTCTTTGCTAAAGAAAGTGTAAAAGATTTAGTATTTTATTTGTAGGGCTATTCACTCCCCTATAGCCAACCTGTACGACACCAACATAACTCAATTGGGAAGCTTAAACCTTAGAGGTTAAATCTTAAAAATTGTTTGTTTTTAATTGTTTTAGCTTAAACACTATAACCCAATTGGGAAGCTTGAACCCTAGGGGTATAGAGTTTAAAAAAATTGTCATCAATCTAGGCACACCGATCGTGCACAGGTGTGCATGCAATAGGCACGCATGCAATAAACATGCAGGGTATCAATATTTTATATATAGAGAGAGAGAGAGAGGGGAAGTTAATATCCTGTGCGACCTTTTATCTGTGCCTGTGTGCAACATGTACTCGAGGTGCTTGGAGTGTTTGAATGTTGATTTTTATTTTTTAAAAATCAATGTTTTTTCAAATCTTAAATCCTAAATACATATAATGTCACTTTTGACTGGGTCCCAAAAATTTTTGGAGGGTTACCGGGCAAGTTCTAGGGTTTTCGGGCCCTTGGATGAAGTTCAAGAGATTAAATTGGTTCAAAAACTAATTATTTTGAGCAACTAAACTATATTAAGCCCGGGTTAGGGGTGTAATTTTAAATATGAAATAAGGGAGGACTAAAATGCAAAAGTACCCCCACTTATAAGCCCTCAGTCTCCCTCTTCACCCGATCACAGTCAAACCCAATCGGCTCGATTCCTCCTTCCTCCTCGCCTCACGGGCTATCGTCGATTCCAGCCATCGTCGCCTCCTTAACGGGACTCAACGGATCAGAGGGGAGTAGCTTAAGTTGATCTGGAGTTGGCAGGAGACGACAGCGGAGCCTTCCTCACTTCGACCAATGGCTCTTCTCCTCAAGCGCACAAAACCACCGTCGGCAGCCGACCTCCTCCGTTCCTTCCAGTTGGTTGCCGCCGATTAGCACTGGCGATCTCCAGCCACGATTGGTGGAAGGTGAGCCCGATTCTATGCCATGTTGGATATGGACTTCCCTAGATTTTGCTACGGGATCCACTGCCGAATGTGGGCTTGAACTTTTCCTCTAATCGCAGCTTCTTCTTCGAAGATTTGGGGAAATGGAGGTGGCGTGAATGCCTAGCTCAGATTTGAGTTGAAGATCCATCAATTTTCTTCTTGAGGGTTGGGGATCCATAGAACATGCTGGATTGGAATAGAGGATGGAGCACCAACGCCAATCTAGGTATGAGTTATAATGTTTAGGATTGATTTTGAATGATTAGAATGATAAGAACCATTTGGATGAATTGTTGTCTATGTATGGATTAGCTGTTGAATTCTGAAGTTGTAGATTTCAGTTCTTCCTCCCTACTTCAACTCACCCTGTCGGTTGGGAGTTGCTGCTGTGGAAAACCCGCACGAGCTCAGGTAAGGGCTACAATGGTTGGATGGCTTGGTGTGTTGGATTTGGAGTTCGATCCATCATTTACTTTTGATATCTTGTATGTGTAGATTTCGACTGTGAGGGTTTGTTTTCTTCACTGTGAGGAGCTGATTTTGTGCCATGTGGATCTATTCTGAGATAGGGAAAGAATTTCACCTTAGATTCCTAGGATTTGATGTAAGGAGCTGATTTGGTTGTTATATCTCTACATGTACCTCTGTTTGGAATGTGATTTGTTGTAGTATTTGATTTTGGTAACCTTAATTCGTGGACCTGGTATGATTTGGATAGGAGGTGTGGATGTGGGAATAGATGTGGATCTTATGTGGATTAGGTTTGGTGTTGTGTATTGTGATACATGGTTGTGGATTTAGATCGTTGATGTTTAATTCTTGTGATGACCTCTGTTTGGAATTGGGTCCGTTTTAGTATTTGGATCTTGTGGTGTTTGCCACATGATACTTGGATGGTTGGGTTGAGGTTAGGTTTAATTTGAGATTTAAACCTAATAATCTAAACTTGATGAATTAGAATTTGAAATAAACAAAAAATGAACCTAATCTTAATTACGCGCGGTAATTAAGAACCGATCAGTTAATTACATGAAATTAACTAAAAAGGGTGGCTAGGTTAATCCTAATTTTGTGTTAAGAATTTATTAATTAGTTACCATTTCTGTGTAATAACTATTTAAACATGTCCTTTGATACATGACACTGATTGCTTTTGGACATCTGGACGGGAGGTTCTCATTTGATACAGACTTCACTTTGAGGCGGGTACTTCTTGTTTATTTCTATAGTTCCACTTTATCATTATGCATGACTATTGATATTATGTGTAGTAGGTTTTATTTACCTTAATCTGCTACCATTTGTTATCCTGTTTGATACTAATGTTTGATCTTGAATATGATCTAGATTTCTTTCCATATACTCTCGTTTATTGCTATCTGATTCTATACAGTACTTGTGTGAGCATGTGTACGTAATAGGGTAGCATGTTACTATATGGATTGTATTGATTTGATTCTAGCTATACCTGCATGTGTACCTAGATGTATGATGATTATGTTATGATACATGTTTTCGACATGTGCATATTAGGTTATGTATTGATGACCTGGTAGAGGTTGAATGAGTTGGAGTCATGCACCATGGTTGCATCGTTGTATGCCGGCAACCATTGGCTCCCTTGTTGTATGAGTCCGTCACCTGGTACATGATATGCACACACTGTTACTCATGGGTTAATGGATACCGTTGGGTGTGTGCATTTGCTCTGTACTACTCCGCTCGACCACTCATGGGTAGTGGTTTCGGAGCGTAGTAACAGGCAGGGATCCCTCCTCTTCCCATAGACCAGAGGAGATGAGAGAGATATCTCCCCCATATATACATGGGGCGAAGCAAGAGCTCCACTAGCATCCTATGCACTCGGTCACTCAGGAACAGTGATGGAGAGTGTGGCTAGTGTCATAGGTTTACCCACTCGGCTGACACATATGACATGCCTCGGTGGTTGGACTGGTATCAGGGGTGACCATGTCATTAAATAATGTGCATATGATGCATTGTGCATTTGATTGTGATTGATGCATTTATTTGTTGTATATGTTTGACATGCACATACAAGATATATCATTTGTGTGGTTTGATGACCCTGCACTTGCTCGTATGATACAAGCCCTTTTTATGATCAGAATAGGTTGATTTCTGGTATGTACAGTCATTTGTTACTTTCAGTTATGTATATTCTAATATTCCTGCTGAGACTGTATCCTGTTGTTTCTGTATAACTTATTCAGCTACTTATTCAGTCATGCATATCCTTCTCTATACCTGTATAGTCCACTTGGACTCACCACCCGTCATAATGTTTTTGTTTTCAGATTGATAGGTCACCGGAGGAGCCCAGTTGCCAGTCCCGAGTCCCTACGACTCTATTGATGGGTGTTTCCACATGTTTCACTTTCTTTTTATAGCATGCTCTATACTTTGTATTCATTTTTATATCATGGACTTGTATTGGTGATTCATTCATACGACATTGTATTTTTTAGTCCTCTGTTGGACTTTGTGTTGTTGTTTTTGTTGCACGCCTGCCCTAGGGCAACTCAAGTGAGTTTTATGATTTTAGCACTGTGATGCTTTTACTTATTTATGATATATATATTTGTTTTGAGGCCTGAGACCAATTTATTATCTACGTGTGTTGTATGTATATGTAAATTGTCTGTCGGACAGGAAAGATGTTGTCCGATTTTATATTGGATCAGCAGCTCCATTGTTCTCGGAGCATGACATATAATATATCCCGTGAGTATCTAAAATTTTTTTATTGTTGGGAACGAGATGACTAAAGAGGGGGGGGGTGAATATAGCCAACACTTTTCCAACAAGAGCTTAGCAATATTTCTGCACTCAAACTATCAGCAGCACAGCGGAAGAAGCAAGAAAATAGCAGAGCAATGCAGTAAACAAAAACAGAGATGAAAACTAACAGTTGACAGCTACCAAGATCGCTAACAGGAGGGTTTAGAAGGTTCGGGGATAACTTGCCCCTACTCCTTGGCGTGCCCTTAAGGTGGGTGATCCCTTGATCGTCGGCAGATCAAGCCCCGGTGATCACCAGATAAATCAGCAACCTCCTTCTCGGTGGAGAAACCTCTCCACAGCGTTTCAATCAAATATAAGTGTTTAAGCTCAATGAAACTACAAGAAAGATCTTACTCAAACCCTTGACAAGGACAAGAACACAGCAAGCTTCCTTGAGCTCCACCCAGTGGCGATCTCACGCAAGAACCCTTCCCCGTGTCTTCCCACTGTCGGACTCCAAGCTTCTTGTTCCTTCCTTCAAGGCTCAAGTAAAAGATGGTTGCTTCTCAATTGCTTGCTCAAAAAGTGATGAAGATCGCAAGAACACAGCAGCAAGTTGTGGAGAACTCAAGGCACGGCTAGAACCCAACGTTCGCAAGACTTGCTTCCACGAAGCTATACACCGCCCTTTTGATTCTTCACAAGGTGACAACATCTCTGTAGCTCCCAGCTACTCATCTGCCAACGCCAGCCTCTACTGAGCTATCTCTGGACTCACTGAGCTTCCCTCAGTCAAGCTCCAGTCTCCGCTCCAGTCTGCAGCTCGCCGTTGCAACCTGAGATGGGAAAATGGACAAACCTGCTCCAAGGAAAGCTCTCTTTGACTTCTCCTTGAGTGTTTGAATCCTCCCCTGTCACCTGAAACTTACTCAGAGTATTAGAGCAGCAAATCAAACAGCATATCAAATATCAGAGGAAAGTGGCAGCGAATCGGTTGAGTTCAGACGCGATCAGAGCGTCTGACAATGCAATTTGAATTAAAGTGATCGGTCACCGGACCGATTAGAGAGCCTCCTGATCGGTCACCAGACCGATCAGGCTGGTTCCAGACCGATCAGGCTTCGTCCTGATCGATCCCCAACGCTCAATTAGAAATCACGATTTCTTTGAGATTCTCCTGGACCGATCACCAGACCGATCCCAGGTCTTGGATCGTTCACCGGACCGATCCACCCTTATATTGGGCGATTTCTGAGTCTCGCAGGCTAAGCCTTCTGATCGATCACCGGACCGATCAGGCAGCCTCCTGATCGGTCACCAGACCGATCAGAACCTGACCAGACCGATCAGGCTCCGTCCTGATCGATCATAGAGAGGAACCTGCGACGCTTGATCGTTCTCCGGAACGATCTGCACAGTAAACCTGATCAGTCATCAGACCGATCAGGAGCAGTTCAGCAAGGGAACTCAACCTCACTGCTCGCTCCCTGATCGGTCACCAGATCGATCAGGAGCCAGTCAATGGGTGAAACGCATACTCCCTGATCGGTCACCAGATCGATCAGGAGCAGCACAGTAGGTTCCCAACCTCACTGTGTGCTCCCTGATCGGTCTCCCGACCGATCAGTCATCGCTGGATCGGTCACCCGACCGATCCACGAAGGAGCAGCGTGCCAAAATCCCTGATCGATCACCAGACCGATCCAGGGACTCAAACTCAGCCCTCCAAGCTAAGTTTCCATCCACCTTAGCCCTCCAAGCTAAGGATTTTCCATCTAACTCTCCAAGTTGGGAATTTGCACCTAACCCTCCAAGTTAGGACTTTTCACCTAGCCCTCCAAGCTAGGACTTTTCACCCAACCCTTCCGAGTTAGAACATCATCCAACCTAGCCCTCCAAGCTAGGCACCTGACCCTCCAAGCTAGGCACCTGACCCTCCAAGCCAGGACTTTTTCACCTAATTCTCCAGGATGGGAATTTGCACCTAACCCTCCAAGTTAGGACTTTTCACCTAGCCCTCCAAGCTAGGACTCTTCACCCAACCCTTCCGAATTAGGACTTTTCCAACACCTAGCCCTCCAGACTAGGATTTTTCAAGCACCTAGCCTCCCAGACTAGGATTTTCAACACCTAACCCTCCAGGTTAGGATTTTCCAACACCTAGCCCTTCAGACTAGGATTTTCCATACCATGCCTGATCCCCGATCAGGACTTAATCATAATCATCATAATCAACCTAAACTAAAATCGATGTCAACACCAAAACAACAATCAGGGCCAGACTGTATCAACATTTATATTACATTTTTTTTAGCTTAAACACTATATCCTAACTCCTAAATCCTAAACATAAAATCTAATTGGCTTAATCCCAGAGCTCAAAAAAATAAACAAAAAAAAGCTATTAAGCACCTTAAATATATATCCCGTGAGCACTTAAAATTTTTTTAATTTTAATTTTTTTTAGTTTGAATACTATAACTCAACTCCTAAACTTTAAAAGTAAAATTTAATTGGCTTAATCCTGGAGCTAAAAAAACAAACAAACAACAAAAATAATACTATTAATGAATCCAGGTGCCCCAATCACGCTCGATTGGTTACTTATCTCAGGGTGCACAAGATCTCAGGTGTGTGTGTGTGTGTGTGTGTGTGTACAGAAATGTTTTGCTGCGGACCGTCATTTGCACGATGCTACGGACCATCCTGCGTGGCGCGTCCACGTCGTCGAGCTTCATTTGCGCGAGGGAATAGCGGAGCATTAATGAAATTAAATTTCATTACGCTTCTCCTTTTCCCGTAGCTCGCAAACCCTAGGCGATTTCCCCCCGCGCAGGCGATTCAACCCCTCGGTCGCCGATCTCTCCACGATGCCACTCCCGAGCTGCGGATGGATCAGGCACTTGCCTGATTGGTCACGGTGACCAATCAGGCAAGTGCCTGATCGGTCACGGTGACCTATTAGGCACTTGCCTGATCGGTCACCGTGACCGAACAGGCAAGTGCCTGATCGGTCACCGAGGGGCTCGGGAGGCGTCGGGATGTCAGAGATCGACCGCCGAGGGCTATCTGTGTGCTCGGGAGAGGGCTCGGGAGAGGCGTCGAGGAGAGATCGGCGGCCGAGGAGCTCGGGAGGCGTCGGGATCTCTCAGTGTGCAAGGGTGAGGGCTTGAGAGTGGCGTCATGGAGAGATCGACGGTCGAGGGGTTGAAACGCCGGTGCGGGGGGAAATCGCCTAGGGTTTGCAAGCTGCGAGAAAAGGAGGGAAAAGGGGAAGCGTAATGAAATTTTAATGCTCTGTTATTCCCTCGCGCAAATGAAGCTGGACAACGTGGACGCACCACGGTGGATGGTCCGCAGCGTCGCGCAAATGACGGCCCGCAGCAGAGCATTTATATATATATATATATATATATATATATAATTATTTGATCAACTCAGATTGTTTACTTAGATAGATGATGCGGCATAAATCTACCCCACATCTCAAAGTGATGACACAACGGTATAAATCTATCTTGCACCATGGAGCGATAATGTCAAAGTTGTTGGGACCTTTACGTTTATCTAGAGGGGGGTGAATAGCTTCTCTTCGATTTTCTTCCTACACGTGTTAGCAAGCGCAAGCGGAAAACTAAAACAATAACCTAAAACAATGCTAACACCAAACCTTTACGTGGTTCGGAGATGAAACTCCTACTCCACGGCTATCCGTAAGGTGAACGATCCCAATCCGTCGGTGGATGACTCCCCGGAACACCTCCAGCTAGCTCTTGTCGCTCCTTGTGGATGGAGAAACCTCGCGCACAATCCCTTGACAATTTCTGAGCACTTGTAGGCTACTAATAGGCTTTACCCAAGCTTGTTTCGCCAAGAAGAAACAGCCAAAACGAGCCCTCTTAAATAGTGCTCGATACTGTTCTGACCATTACCAGTCGATTAGTGCTAGCACCAGTCGATTGGTCCTCGCGAATTTGAATGTCACAGCCTGACGATTCGAATTCTGGTCGACACCAGTCGACTGATCACAGGATCAGTCGACTGATCTTTTTGTGCTCTACATCAGTCGACTGATCCAAGCATCAGTCGACTGATCCAAGCATCAGTCGACTGCCACCTAAGGTTTCTCTTCCCGAGTACATTTCTCTCAGCACTCGAACCCTAGGATTTCCTTCCCGAGTACAATTCCCTCAGCATTCGAATCCTCACGACTTCGCTGACTCTTCATCCAGCAGCCTCGATCTGTTGCCTTCAAGCCCTCTTCGACTTTGGCTCTCGTCCCTTGGATGCATGCAAGCCCACGGCTCGTCTCCCCCATGCCATCCTTCGCGTATGCCTCAAAGTCCGCTTCCCTCGGCTCATCGTCCCTGCTCCAATAGCCTCGACCTATTACCTTCAAGCCCTCTTTGACTTCGGCTCTCGTCCCTCGGATGCATGCAAGCCCATAGCTCGTCTCCCCATGCCATCTTTCGCGTATGCCTCGAAGTTCGCTTCCTTCGGCTCATCGTTCCTGCTTTGTCCATGGTCCCTCGGATGCATCCAAGCCCACGGCTCGTCTCCCCATACTATCCTTCACCGGTCCCGAAGACGCCCAACTAAGTCTATGTGTAACCTGCAAACCTGCACACTCAAATACACATATTATATCAACATGAAACCCTAACTTAATCATATTGACACACACATCAAAACTCATGACTACCCGATCAAATTTGGGTCGATTGCACCAATAAAAGTTTTGTTCTCGTGACATTGTTGACTCCACGAAGAATAACATGCGTCAAAGAGCTCACTGAGAGTTTCTCGATGAGGTCCCTTCGATGTCTAAGTCATCACGAAACCCCCAAAATTTTATAATAGGAAAAAAGTGGGGAAAAATAGAGTAAAAGCAAGTGAGGTAGTAGTGAGAATCTTCCTCGTGAGAATAACATCACCTCCCTTGTATATGAAGAGATGCCCCAAGGAATGCACTTCACTAAATGGCTCACCTCTTTACAATCGGTGTTGATCCCGGCCTAGCCCATGGGGGGCTTGGCAGGCCAGCCTAGCACCGCATCTCGAGGGGACTGAGGCCAAGTCCTGCGGAGTACAAGTGAACCGAGGGGCCCATGAACCACGTTGACAGGAGGCGGCCTGGGCCAACCATGGGACCCTTGAGCCCCCGACCGCCTGGCCTCGGGACTAGTTAGGCGGGTAGACGCCGAGCGTCTCTTGCCTCGGTCCACGGGGTCAGCTACCCGACCCAAGGCTAGGTCAGGCAGGCCAGTCCTCAACGTCCCGTAGGTCGGACACTCGACCAGGAGAGCTAAAAGAGGGCAAGGCATTTACAGCTCAGCGACTCCCCGACCCATGGAGTACCCCCACGTCACTCGGCAATACTACACCCGACCCGACCGATATCACTCAGGCCCATCGGTCGGTAAGTGGTCCCCGGATCAATCACTCCTTACGACACCTCCAGGCAATCATAGGTACAACCATGACAAAGGGGGTCAGCGCGAGCCTTACTTATTTATGGCCTATGTCGTAGATGTGTCGATGACACTGCACTACTGTACTACACGAGCACCCTACGCCATGCTGCGGTGTCGATCGGTGCTCTCCCATGAGCTGACAAACACCATACCACGGTCCCATTGACACAGACAGGGGTTGTCAGCTCCCCCGGCTATATAAGCCCCTCCCTTCTTCCTTCCGCAGGTATGCGCAATTGTGCTCCCTTCTGCTATTCCCTCTACTTCACTACATTTCCTGCGAACACTAACTTGACCATCGAAGGGCCTGACCGAGGATCTTCCCCGGTGGGTTTGCTAACGGTCCTTTTTCCTATAGATTGGAGCCGGCCACATTAGCAGCTTGTGGCATTCGGGAGACCATCTCACTCTTGGGGCATCCATCTCGCTTCGCGACAGGATCAAATTTGGCGCTAGAAGAAGGGACGTTCAACCTGATCGAAAGTGCACGATGGAAGGTCCCAACCGAGTCATGATGACCGTTACCCCCGAGGAGTATGAGCTCTTGAGGGCCGCCCGGGCTCAAAAAACCCCTCAGAGGTCATCGCAGGCCAGGGGCCCAGCACTCGAGCCCCTGAGCCGTTGGCCCATGGCCCCTCAGGGGGTCAGAGACGGGCTGTCCCGCCCAAAGGAGGCTCGGCCCCTGATAACTTTCATTTTGTTGATTAAATTAGGCCCTCAAATCCATGTTTTGATCCACTTTCATATGCTCAAGTTTGCATTTATATTAGGTTTTATGGATTGTCTCTATTTTAGCTTAAAATTCAATTCTTTCTATATTTAAGATGTTTTGGCACTAAAATTGAATATCATTTTGTAGGTTTCAAATGATCATGGACCTGGATCAGTTTGGGTCAAACTTGAGTCATAATTTCACCCGAATCAAAGGGATCAAGCATTGGATTAACATGGGTCGTCCATTCAAGACAACAGTTAAATCTAAACCATCCACCAACTTCTGGTCGATCCAAGCTCAAGATAGACTTAATCAAGTTCATGGATCAAGATCTAAAAGTTTTGGCCAGATCAGAGTTAATTCAGCCGTTGGATCAAGCACTAGAGGATCTAGGCCGTCCATTCAAGAGAAGGGAGGATCTGAGCCATCCGCCACAGATCTGATTGATCCGAGATAAGGAGCAGTAGATCAGAGCCCTTGATCAAGATCTGTAGGATTTGGATCAAATCTGACTTGATTTGACCGTTGGTTTAGTCCGAAACAATCACAGCCGTCCAAAATTCAAAAGGAAATTTAAATGAGGAATTCCCTCTCGCTGAGCTCGTCGTCGCCAGATCGCGTCTCCTGCTTCATTTTCTTTCTTCTTCGTTTCCAATCCCGATCGGAGGTGACCACCCAGATCAAGATCTTCTTCAGTTTTCGATTCATCAAGCTCAGTTTTTCGTGGAAGGATCGCAATCCATTCGTATCTGAAAGATCTGACGAGGGTTTCACCGTGAGCTAGCTCCTTCTGACCAACCTTCATCCGATTCCATTTCTTCATCTATTGGGCCAAATCAGAGGGGTTCTCTGAGCTGGTTCGAGGTTCCCTGAGCTACCACTCGCCATCCAAATCATCGCAGAAGAAAAGATCGGAAGGAGTTTAGATTACACTTCAAGCTACGCGATTCGGTCTCTACAGCTGAGTTCTGGTCGATTCTCGAGCAAGGGGGTTCCGAGTTCGATCTTTGTGTGACAGCAAGTAGAAATCTCGGTGAAGAACTTGAACCGGTGTCTATAGTTTGTAGATTTCATTTCTGTAATCAATTCTGCATCGTTTCAGTAGTGTTTCAATCCGTGTTTCAGACACAGATTGGTCATTGACCGATCCAGACAGCACCTGATCGGTCGTTAGTCTGATCAGGCTTGTATCTGATCGATCAGCCGACCGGTCAGGAAATTTCCTCCATAATTTACCCTGTTTTAGTCTTTAGCTTGTTTAAATTCCCATTTCCGAATTTAGATACAATGTTAGTGAATCTCTGCAATTGATATCAGTTCTATATTTCAATCTTGCGACTTCAAATTGTTATGTTAAATTTTTCTAATGGTTAAGTTTCATTCTTGCAATACCTAGTTTAACTCTACTTAGTTGAGTCAATTCCATTTCGAACTTTACTTCCATTCTTATTTGCAAAACAAAACCCCCATTTTATCTAGAAAACCCAAATTATTTAACGGCAAATAATTTTCAAGCTTGATTCAAACACTCACAACTAGTCCTTGGAAAAAAAATACGACCTGAGACCCCCATTCTATATTTAATCTTGCTAGCAAGGGTTTTCAGTTTTATAAATATCTAAATTTGAGGCTCACTTGTGACACCTATCTTGTAGCTTATCAAATTTTTGGCGCTGTTGCCGGGGAACCTAGTTGAATTTGTTTGATTTTAGCTTGTGTGCTTAATTTCATATCCTGTGATCCATTTTTGTGCTTATCTCTATATTTTTTTGATCCATTTTATTTGTCTCATTCTTCTGTATACATTCAGTGTTTCAGAGACTTTTGATATTCTTCCTACTCAGTCTATTGCTATTCATTTAGTTGATCCTATGGCAGACCACCAGAAAACCATGAAGGAACTAGCAGCACCAGATGATGCTTTTCAGTACTCCTGCATTGTCTATCCAGAACTCACTGGGGATTTTGAGTTAAGATCAGGACTCATCCATTTATTGCCCAAATTTCAAGGTCAGTCTGAGGAGGATCCCAACAGACACTTACATGAGTTTCACGTAGTCTGCTCCACCATGAAGCCTCAGGGGATTTCAGAAGAAGATATCAAGCTGAGGGCATTCCCATTTTCCCTAACTGGAGCAGCGAAGGATTGGTTTTACTACCTACCTACTGGGCACGTTTTTAGCTAGATTTCTATGAAGAAAGCATTTTTGGAGAAGTACTTTCCAGCATCTAAAACTGCAATCATCAGAAAGAGTGTTGGGACCGGGTGCATGTCGACAAGGATACGGGTTCGTAAAATTCAAAATTTTTACATGCAGCGGAAGAATTAGCATAAAATAATTTCCTAAATTATTTTAACCACGTATCTAGCATGCAACCTTATGGTGTATTGACATAATCATAAAATAAAACATTGCGGAAAAGTAAACTAATTTACTTTATACCTCTCGTAAGTCGGAAAAAGGACGAGATCCAACCGTAGCGTCCCTTGGAAGCTCCGCCTCTATTCGCGTCCACGCCGAGTTCTCTTCGAGATGACTTCGCAAAGTCACGAGTTTTGTGCCGACGAGAACTACTAGATTCTCGGAAGGCACAACTAAAAGAACAAGAGAAATTAATGGAAACGTACCACCAAGAAACAGAATCAAAATTTCGGGAAGAGAGGAGTAGCTATTCGCTTCTTCTTCTTCTTCTTGGCTTCTCCTTGGTGTTCTTGGTCCACGGCAACCCTAGGGTGCGCCAGCCCTAGGGTGGGAAAGGGAGGCACCGGCCCTAAAGCACAAGGAGGGCGCCGGCCCTAATGGGAAGGAGAAGAGGAGGAAAAGAGAATAAGAGAGAGAGAGGGAGAGAATAATTAATCTCTATCAATTATTCATTAGGAATTAAAGGCTTCCTTTCGGTTCCTTATATAGTTGCTTCTCCCTTGCCAAGTCTCCCTCTTAACGGAATTTTCATAACAAATTTATCCTATAAATTCTTTTATGAATTATTCCGTTTAAACCAAGTTTTATTATAACTAATTTATAATAAAACAATTACTTCTCTCTTTTAATTATGGAATAAAATTTGTATAAAAATTTTCTTATTATGGATAAATCAATTCATAATTGATTTTATAAATTAAAATAAAACCAATTCATGGTTCATTTTAATTTCCATAAAAAAGAATAAATTTCTACAAATTTATTTATAAATCTCTTTATATAAATTTCTTTATATATCAATTTATTTATCCATAATTTATAAAATAAATCGCGCTAGATTTATTTTATTAATTAAACCAATTAAATTGGTTTATCCCCCTTTCATTGGTCGGCCAAACCAAGAGGGTGGGCACCCTCTTTGGTCGGCCAAAACAACCCGAACCGATCGCGAATTAAACTCATTTAATTCGCCCAATAAGCCTTCAAAAGACTTAGCCATTTTAAGTTTCCGTTGCGCCTCTGATCAACTCAGATTTGACTTATTTCTCTTGATCGGAAAATCCAATTTTTCAACTCGTTTTAAATCCCTCGGATTACTCGTAGTGCGTGTGACTAAATAGGCTTTCGATTTATGTTGGCCGTCTATAATCAACAAATTATAGAACGATCATGAGTGGCACCTAGTAGTACATCATGACCCCCAATTAATTGAAAGATCAACGGTTTGACCTCAGAAGAAATTATTCTGAAACCCTTCAGCAGCTCTAATGAATCGTGCCCCATTCCCTTCACCATCTTATACCCACTTGGTTCAGGACACGGTCTATTTGTGTCAGTCCCCACTAGGCTGACTACGTCACACCTAGCCCAAGTAGTGTCTTTCTCGTCCTTTGGATTTCTAATTACTCTCATGTATTTAAGAGACTCGCACTCTAAACATGATATACTCTGGCCAGAGGTTTTTGAGTAACAATCCGACGATAGGCCTGGGTATACATCTCCTCGCAAGGAGTGGTGAATCCTTTGTAGGCTGTTCAAACATCTTCGGGCACTTCGGCTTATACCCAATCATCCTGGGTCCACACCTCCTTGGAGATGCTTGCTTAAGATGTTAAAGTATAAGTCTCCATGACCAAGATGACTTGAACACCGCAAGTCAAAGGAACATCGCACTTAAGCTGCAGTAAGAACTTCATTGACATATCTACATGTAGATTCCCATATGAAGTCTTACAGCTAGTCACTCCAATGAACTAGTTCCCTTAACTAGCATCCATATTTATCTCCGGACATCCCAATGTCACCAGCCAGTGAGAATCAGCTGATTAGAGAATAACCCATGCTAGTCTCAACAGAATTGATAGTGTCCGTTTTTATCAATTCATCGACTAGGGATAATTTCAATACTTCACAATTGCACATTAGAGATAATCACTAGTTGTGATCCCATCACAAATTCTCTTATGTTGTGAGTTGTATTGTGGACATTCAGTAGATGAGTTTAAGATCCCAATCAAATACACAAAACATGTATACTCAAATAGTGAATTATCATTTATTAATATAAATGTTTACATCATAAGGCGATTGCCTTAGGACACTTCTCTCATATCACTAACAAAGAATATATGTGGAATACAGCAAGTAGTGGGAGAGACTTTGTATGACTATTGGGAAAGGTTCAACAAGCTATGCTCTAGTTGCCCACAGCACCAGATCAGTGAGCAACTACTTATCCAGTACTTCTACGAGGGTCTACTCCAGATGGATAGGATTATGATAGACGCTGCAGCAGGAGGTGCCCAAGTAAACAAAACACCAGATCAAGCTAAGGAGTTGATTTCAAACATGGCGGAGAATTCACAGCAGTTTGGAAGTAGAGCTTTGTCCACCAGAGGAGTTAATGAAGTTCAGATGGTATCTAATGAGGAAAAGGAAATCAAGAATTCATTGATGGAGCTTACCACCCTGGTTAAGCAAAAGGCTCTAAACAATGTGAACCAAAATCAGAGTTTTTCAGTACCTCCACCTTCAAGCCAAGTGATGAGGTTATGTAGTATTTGCTCAAGCCAAGAACACAATTCGGATTCAAGTCCTAACTGTTGGGACCGGGTGCATGTTGACATGGATGCGGGTTCGTAATTTTAAAATTAATTACGTGCAGCGGAAGGTTTAGCATAAATAATTTCTTAAATTATTTAACCACACATCTAAGCATGCAACTTTATCTTGTGTAGACATGATCATATATTTATAATTTTGCAAAAACATAAACTAATTTACGTATTACCTCGCGTAACTCGAAGGAAGAGACGAGATCCAACCGTAAGCGTCCCTTGGAAGCTCCGCCTCTATTCGCGTCCACGCCGAGTATCTTCGGGATGACTTCGCAAAGCCACGAGTTTCGTGTTCTCGAGAACTATTAGATTCTCCGAGAACGCGACAAGAAAAACCAAGAGAGAAGTAATCACATCGAAAAACTCACTACCAAGGTTGGCCGGAATCACAATTCCGGCGAGGAGGAAGATGACTTGCGCCCAATCCCAAGGTGATGATGGCTGGAGAGGAAGATCGTCCCAACAGAAGAACTTTGTCGCCTCGGTGCTTCACCTTATGCTCACGGCAAGAAGAAGGGAGAAGAACCTTTTGGCCGGCCAAGAGGAAGAAGGGAGGAGAGGGAGAGAGCCCAGGCAAGAATACTTCAATTATTTTCCAAGCCTTGCCTTGGGTCCTTTATATAGTGGCCTCTTAATCATCAAGCCTCTCAAAAAAGAGACTTATTCCATCATGCCAAGTTTTATCATATTTTTAATTCATGATAAAATCGACCAAGTCTCCTTTCTTCTTATGGAATAAATTTTCTTATCATGGTAAATCAATCCATGATTGATTTTATAAAATAAAATAAACCAATCCATGGTTCATTTTAATTTCCATGAAAAATAAACCAAACCTTGGTTTATTATGTAAAAATTTATATAATCCATAATTTTATAAAACAAACCACACTTGGTTTATTTTATAAATTGAGCCAAAAACTTGGTTCTCTCCCTTTGTTGTGGCCGGCCAAGCAAAGAGGATGGAGACCCTCTTTGGCCGGCCCATCCAAGCCACGCCCCAATGAATTAAACATATTTAATTCATCTATTAAGTCTTCAAAAGACTTAGCCATTTTACGCTTCCGATGCGTCTCTGAAAAATTCAGATTCGACTTATCGTTTGGCTTAACCAAACCTAATCTCTCTTGATTGGAAAATCCAATTTTCAACTAGTTTTAAATCCCTCGCATTACTCGTAGTACGTGTGACTAAATAGGCTTTCGATTTATGTTGGCCGTCTATAATTAATCAATTATAGAACGATCATGAGTGACACCTAGTAGTACATCATGATCCCCAATTAATCGAAAGATCAACGGTTGACCTCAGAAATAATTCTGAAACCCTTCAGCAGCTATAATGAATCGTGCCCCATTCCCTTCACCATCTTATACCCACTTGGTTCAGGACATGGTCTATGTGTGTCAGTCCCCACTAGGCTGACTACGTCACACCTAGCCCAAGTAACATTTTCTCGTCCTACGGATTCTAATTACTCTCGTGTATTTAAGAGATTCATACTCTGAACATCTCATGCTCTGGCCAAAGGCTTCGAGTAACAATCCGACGATAGACCTTGGGTATACATCTCCTCACAAGGAGTGGTGAATCCTTTGTAGGCTGTTCAAACATCTTCAGGCACTTCGGCTTATACCCAATCATCCTGGGTCCACACCTCCTTGGAGATGCTTGCTTAAGATGTCAAAGTATAAGTCTCCATGACCAAGATGACTTGAACACCGCAAGTCAAAGGAACATCGCACTTAAGCTGCAGTAAGAACTTCATTGACATATCTATATGTAGACTACCATATAAAGTTTTACAGCCAGTCACTCTAATGAACTAGTTCCTTTAACTAGCATTCATGTTTATCTCCGGACATCCCAATGTCACTAGCCAGTGAGAATCAGCTGATTAGAGAATAATTCATGCTAGTCTCAACAGAATTGATAGTATCCGTATTTATCAATTCATTGACTAGGGACAATTTCAATACTTCACAATTGCACA
Source organism: Boesenbergia rotunda (assembly GCA_024364735.1). Lineage (NCBI taxonomy): Eukaryota > Viridiplantae > Streptophyta > Magnoliopsida > Zingiberales > Zingiberaceae > Boesenbergia > Boesenbergia rotunda. The sequence goes on from JAGFNQ010004824.1 coordinate 261,873, forward strand.
TGTAGAGATAATCACTAGTTGTGAATTCATCACAAATTCTCTCATGCTGTGAATTGTATTGCGGACATTCAGTAAATGAGTTTAAGATCTCAATCAAATACACTAACATGTATACTCAAATAGTGAATATTCATTTATTAGAATAAATGATTACAATCATAAGGCGATTGCCTTAGGACACTTCTCTCATATCACTAACAAACTCCCACTTGGCCTAATGTCAATCGCTACGGTACCCAATACCACAGGCTCTAACATGACCCTCAAACTTACTTTGAGGTAAGGCCTTAGTTAAAGGATCCGCTAAATTCCTTTCAGTGGGAATTTTCTTAATTTGTATATCATTCCTACTTATAATCTCTCTGATCAGATGATAGCGGCAAAGCACATGTTTGGATCGCTAATGAGACCTTGGTTCCTTTGCTTGTGCAATAGCTCCATTGTTGTCGCAGTAAACCGGTATTGGTTCATCAATGGTTGGAACCACACCAAGTTCTGAGACAAACTTTTTGATCCAGACTGCTTCCTTTGCTGCTTCCGAAGTTGCAATATATTCCGCTTCCGTGGTAGAATCCGCTATGGTGTCATGCTTGGAACTCTTCCAACTTATTACGCCTCCATTCAAAATAAATACGTATCCAGACTGAGATTTGGAGTCATCCTTATCTGTCTGGAAACTGGCATCTGTATACCCACGTATTACCATATCACCTTCTCCATATATTAGGAACACATCCTTAGTGTTTCTTAAGTACTTGAGGATTGTCTTGACAGCCGCCCAATGATCCATTCCTAGATCAGACTGGTATCTGCTTGTGACGCTCAGAGCATACGATACATCGGGCCTAGTACATAACATAGCATACATGATATATCCTATCGCGGATGCATAAGGAATCTTATTCATGCAAATCCTCTCATCTTCTGTGCGCGGACACATAGACTTCGAAAGGTTGATCCCATGCCTGATGGGAAGGTAACCTTTCTTGGATTCCGACATGCTAAACCTTTCTAGCACTTGGTCTATATATGTAGACTGCGAAAGACCAAGCAACCGTTTTGATCTATCTCTATAGATTCTAATCCCAAAGATATAGGTTGCTTCTCCCAGGTCTTTCATGGAGAAAGC